>APFE030017272.1:29885-40352 GCA_000404065.3 Pinus taeda
AAAATCAAGTATGCAAACTAATTGTTCTTGTGGATGTGACAGGTGGATGGAAGGTGTTTGAGGATGGCTATAAGGTTTCTGAAGTGGTTGGATGGTGTGGAGGGGTCCTAAGAGGCTTTTTGTGACTTCTTAGAGGTTGTCCATCAATTCGGCCTCAAAACAGGCCTATTCAGGAAAACCTACAGGATGTACTAGAAACCTACAGGATGATCTTGTAGGAATTACAAGAAACCTAAAGGATACAACCAAGATCTAATTGTGAGGTGTTGGAGGTGTTGGGAAGCTTGGGAAAGGTGTGTGATAGGTGGAATGGAGTGTTAGAAGGTCTAGGAGCACTTAGGAGTCAACATCCAAGATAAGAGATAGCTAGATTCACTCAATGTATCTAGGGGAATTTCAATGAAAAATGAAGAAAAACTAGTGAGGGTGAAACAAGGGATGGTTAAGGTGGATGAAGTGGGAGGTGGCTACTTGTGATGAAGTCTTGGTCTCCTCCTGAAGTACTTGCTTTTCTTAAAACATGTGTGTCTTCCAAGAACTATGCAACAAGATACATTTTCATAAACTAGAAAAGCATGAATCAATTGCCTATATTATGCATGGAGAAAGTTGTTAAAGAGAATGAAAGCATGAGTGATAACTTATTGCATAAATGGAGATGGAAAAAGATGAAAATTGAATATTCCTTGCATCATGAACCAAATATTGAATCAAAGACAACAAACTCCAAAGCTCATACAAGAACTAGAAATCTGTGTTTTTGGGGCTGCTGAAGGGTCCCTTCCTCAAGTCATGGTCCTAGAGGGAGGAAGTGAGGCCAAGACACCTACTAAAAACCTTATGGTGTTTCATTTTCTCCTTGCTAACCTGCTATTTAAAAGAAGGCATAAATGGAAGGAAACTATCACACAACCATTCTAATCTACACTGTTGTAATGGAAATGCATCTACTAAGAAAATGAACAATTAAGCTATGAATCTGCACTAGCATACATGTATAATAAATAGGATCCTTGGCTGCTAGGGTTGGGCCCTAAACAAAGAGATTTAGCCCTCTGAGTTAACTCAGTGCTGGCTCAAAACAAACCTCATTCTTATTACCAAAATAACAGATTACATCAAAAAAATTGTCACAAGTATTGCGGCTAAAAAATAAAGTAGAGTTTTACAATAAAAATTTGAATCCTAATGAGGTCCTAGGCCTCTCTACTTATACATCTAAAGTCTCCAACGACTTCCTTAAAATTAGGGAGGCTCAGCTCCCAAACTCGAGATAAACTCGTGCTTTGTCTTTCACTTGCTCGATTGTCTTCTAGTCCTCATGATTTGGTTGTTTGCACTCCAAGTTGATGGAGGAATATTTGAATGGAGGGGTAGTAAATGAGGAGGATTTACCTCCTACAATCCTTCTACCTTGTCCCATTCGATTTTTGACCTTGGTATTTGCTAAAATTCCTTTCTTTTCTCCTTTAATCCTGTATTAAATGCACATTAGACCACAAAGCAAAATATCCAACTCTAACTCATCTCATAAACAAAATATAATCAAAAGTATGTCGTAAGTTATGAGAATAGTTGGTTTGACTAAGCTAGGAGGTGAATTAAGGCCCATATAATTACCCAATGATGAGGCTCATCAGACCTCTTCTCTGCTTGCCACGTTTCCCCGTGCTTGGAAAACCGTCATTGGTCAATACCATCGACTGCCACCCATCTTGACAGCCCTTGCTAGATGTTTGTGGTATCGAGAGGGTGGTGTCAAGATGAGCCTCCATCATTGATCTCCATATCGACGGTATGAGCATATTTCCATCTTGATACTCCTCTGCCCATTAACTCTTCTTCTTGTTGACTCGTCGGGACCTCCTCTGATGTGTGTGGTGCTTGATTTTCCTTCAAACTTGCATGGTATTGAAACTCTTCTTATTTTCTCCCAGTTCTTTGTCCTTTGCCCTGCATAAACCTTCTAGCACACTCCCATCAGGCCTGCATCTAGGGAGGATTCCACCATCATCCCATCAAAACATTCCCCCTTATTGTCAGGTCTACATCCACTTGACGCTTCCATCCCAATGATCACCTTTGTGACCATTTACAATATTCTAGGACCTGTCCATCAGGCTTAGATGTATATCAGGCTCCATCGTTGGCCAAACAAATCACTCCCTACTGTAACACTATTAGATCGCGTCCCCTCGGTCCTTGGTTAGTTGATCCATTAAAAAGCTCCATCATATTTGGAAAAGATGCTAAAATAACATGCCACTAAAGGCTCCTTAGCTACTTTTGGCACTGCAATTTTGACTTTCGAGATGATTATTTTGACCATCGATAAAAGTTGATCTAGGAGCCCATTTTCAGACTTCAATATGCCATTATAAAGCTCTTTCCGAGCATAATCCAACTATGCTACAATCAAGGACATCTGAGATGATCCTCTTTATTCATAAATTACATCAAAGCATGGACCTCCCAACCATCATAGTCATCATGTCATGGATTCTCCAATAAACCTGCTACTATGACGATTCTCTACAAGAGACTACAACAACCATGGGATGTCCCTTGAGCTTGACACACCATGCACTTAAATGCTAGCCCCAATTACCATCACAATTAGGCTAGTGGAAATCAATGTCAATTTCTGATGCCACCAAGATCAATGTTAATCAGGTTGACTAGGCTAGTGGACATAAATGCCAATGCCTACTATTGTTGGGTTGTGTTATATTCTTTCCACGACTAACCTACGTAGTGAATCGGGGGGTTAGAGGGGGGGTGGAGGCGCCCCTTCGCCGCGCCGATTGCGCAGTGGGGGGTTCATAGGGCGTGCGGCAGCCCCCCCTGTTCGGGGGGTTTGAGGGGGGCGGGTAGCCCCCCTCTACGGGGTTCGGGGCAGCGCCCCGAGAAAAATTTGTTTGGACCCTATATTAGGATGGGCGAACCTACCTATGGTTTTTCAGTCCATGGTTTTGGATGAGATGGTTTTCGGTCCATGGTATTGGATGCTTCGGCATGTATAAATATGTATTGTAACATTGAAAGGAATATAATGAAAAATCAAGCTGGTAGTCCCGGTTTTTGGGATCCAGTGGGAAATCTCTGTATATATGTGTTTTATGTGTTATGCTCTCACATTTTTATTTTTCCTGTGATTTAGAATTCGTATGCAGGTAATTTCTGTATGGGGTTAAAACCTACAATTGTTCCTTGTCATGCACCTAGTATTCAATGTGGATTGACTACAACCATACCTTCCCCCATTGTTGGACACATCCAACATTGCTGTGCAGCTCACACCAACAGAGTTCAACCTAAGTTACATCAAACAAGCCACAATTTATTAATATACATATAATCCAAATTTTTGTAAGCTGAAAACACTTAGTAATTGATTAATATGTAGTGTTGTGTGGGAGGGAGGTGCACGGGAATGTATGTGGAGGTACGTAACATTGTGGAAGAAATCTTGTGTTCCTTACTCTACGCACCCATTCTCCTGCAAAACACTTCTTCCTCACACAAATTTAAAAGACACTTCATTTAATATTAGATGATAAGTATTTAATTCACAAATGTGAGATCACGAATTCACATAGTATTCAAGAACTGTGAATACCAAGATTCATTGTTTATACTTTAATTCAATTTTCAAATGATCAAATCCATTGAACATACTTTTGGAAACCACACACTAGATCATCGACAAAGCCATTTTTCCACATCCCCTTCGCATCCCGATATCAAATAAAATGAGCCCATGTGAACATATTAGTGGATAGAGTTAATCACCCACCCTTATTTCACACTGGATATACATGTAAACCAAACTTTAATAAGCCGAAACTGCTAATTATTTTATTAATATATAGTGTTGAGGGGTATGCAAAACATTTCCAATGAAATTTTTTATTTCTTGCTCCACACACTCATTCTCATGCACAACAATTCTTTCTCACACACATTAAAAGGACACTTCATTTAATATTAGATACTAAGTTTCTTCTTAAAGTTAAAATAATTTCATTTACGTGGAAGGAATTTCCCTCTGCACCCCCATTCTCCCGCACATCCTTCATTCTGCACAAATTCACAACTTCATACACATGTTCTCACACATAGTTGAATCTATAAAAGTTTAAAGTTTAAAATGAAATAAGAGGTAAATGCACTAGGAGTCCCTGTGTTAGTGTTAGTGTCAATGTTAGTGTCAGATCATTCACCAATGAATGCAACCCCCCCCAACCCCCCCCCCCGCTTACATAATGGACCTACTTAGAGCATTGTGTTAGTGTTAGTGTTAGAGCACTCACCAATGGAATGACCATTGACCAAATTACTCTATTTTTCATTTAAAATTGAATTGTTAGGCATTTACGAATATTAAATTAAATCACCCTCCATTAGGGTAATTATGACACATCAAGGCTTGCTCAACCCATCGAAAATTAGAAATAAGATTTTCAAAAATTAGGATTTTTTTAATTTACAGAAAAATGGCAACATTCAACATTTTCTGAAAACTTTTGTTAAAGTTACTAAAAAGCCATAAAAACTCGACAAACTATCGATAATTGAGGGACTTTGATTGTGAGGTGAGTGTTATAGTCCTTGGTGAGGCAAGGACTAATAAGAGAGAGATATGATCTTTATAATTATTAGAAAAATAGTTAATCTCCATGCCTTTGACTTGAATTAACATTATTTATAAAAAATAAAATTATTTAAAAACAAATTATGGATATTCAAAGTTGTAATATAAAGATTGTTTTTTTTCACAATTCCACTAAATTTAAATAAAGGTCAATCTTAATGTTGGATAAAATTTTAAAATTTTATGGATATTGAAAGTTGTTTTAATATAAAGTTTTTTTTCGCAACTGCACTGAGTTTAGTTCAAGGCCAACTTTAATATTACATGAAAAACGATTTACATATTAATAAACTACTATCACCAAAATTATACAAAACTAATTAAACTTATCATCAAAATTATACAAAACTAATTAACCTTAAACACATTTTATGATCGTTTAATTATTAAAAAAAAAACTTATTTTCAACGTTTTGTTTTTCATAAAATTTGAACTTTTAATAAAATATACATGTACCTATAAATTATACCCACTAATTTCTTTTATGTACATGAGAGAATCGGGTTTACCCTTTATAGGTTTAAATATACATGTACCGAGAATTCATACCCACTAATTTCTTTTATGTGAATGAAAGAATCTGATTTATCCTTTATATATAATGTAAAGGAGTTCGTTATATCTAATTAGAGTATGCACTGCTAACATGATGTGATATGATCAATTAAAGCCTTCATAAAAAAAAAAGAAATGAAAGTGAAAATGTTTTGTTAAAATATTGTTTTTTGGTGAGGACCTTACTTCATTGGTTGTAATCAAGCTTTATAACTTAATTTCTTTGGTAGTGTTTGTTCAAATTGATGTGGAGAAACTTAGTTTCAACTCAATGGGGAGTCAATCCAAGAAACTTGTTTTGCACAACCAATTGTCTCCTACAAAGTTTATGGGAATTGTACATGATTGACATAGAGTGAATGCAATTGTGGTTGTGGTTGTGAAGGCATGGGAATATGGAACAAAACTTTAATGTTTTTTCTTTTTTAACCAGAATGAGTATATTTTTTATTTAAATATGGCGTGCCCATTCGCAAACAAAACCAAGATTTTACATAGTGATTTCCAACCTTCTAAGGACATGTAATACATCATTTGGTTTGCATACCCACTATACGAGTGTTCTCTATAGTGCATACAAAAAATCTCATTCACAGATCTCTTATTACTATAAATTCTACAAAATTGAAGTAGCAAAAAATTGCATTTACATTTAGTCATTGAAAATCAATTAAGAACTGAAAAGTCTAAAAGTCCTGAGGCGCTAGACTATTCAGGTCCAGCTCTGTGGGGACTACTTTGGCATTCTTGTATAGGTCCTGTTTAGTGGAGTCCTCCTCATTGTTCTTGTTGATCTCCACCACCGTGAGTTTCAGCTGCTCAATTTGTTGACATAATGCTTCCACTTCATCCTCTAGTTGATGGATTCAAACCCTCTTCTCCAAATGACTCTCCTACATTGTGAGATTCTCTTGTTGTTGAATGTACACACTGCACTGCAAATCTGCCAGGCCTTCTCTAAATTCCAAGTGCTCCTACTCGCAAGGGGTGTAGGTTGGTTGAATTCTACTTTCAACCGGATGACTTCCAGCAGCTTGCTGACCTGACCTTGGCTTCCAGCTCCCCCAAGAGCTCGACCAAGGATTGTCTTCTGCTCTTTGACCCCTTAGATCCATCTTTTGACATCCCAGAAATTCATAATTATTTATGTTCACCCTGCTCAAGTCCGGGATGTCCTTGACCCACCAGTCCACCTTACGGGCCAGCCACACCACCCTAAGTATATGTCGCAAGACCCCTTCATAGACCAAAAGAGTATAAGCCTTTTCACCAGTAGCAAACACAGAGTCGACCGAGATCAACCAGACTTCCCAATTTAGTGGAATTTCATTACCAACCCTAATGATTGTATCATGCTTGTCAATTATAATCTGACCCACTGCCCCACTATGCTTCTCCTTCAGAATCATTGCTCAAGGGTCTTGGCCCTGGATCCCCTCCCAGACATGGAGCTTGAGATATTTCACAGTGACTGAAGTGTCAAAGACAACCAAATTCCAACAGTCCTCCCTTTGTAGGTCAACGTACAAACTTTTCCCAAGGGTCTGATCTAAAGACCCCTCCCAAATCAACAAAATAACAATTCTCGACTCTACGTCACCCCTCATACCAACCACAACCCTTAGACCCACGAACCCCTGCAACGTCCCACTCAAAAGTTCCGACTCATCGGTCTCCTTGGGATTCTTCCCAATAGTCCAATCCCCAATACAAACACTCAATGACCTCAGCTTCAGCCTCAAGGTGTGCACGGAGGCCAACTGAGAAGGAAGGAGAATTAACCCATGCAAAATTCTCTGACCGTTGTTCCTTATATAGCAGTAACAGTGCGGCGAGATGATGTATTTCCTGTTGAGGAAACTGATGGGCTACGATCTCGATGATCTGCCATTAATTCCCAGCCTTCCGCCTTAATTTACCAGCATTGATCATTGTCCTTCATTCTCCTTCTAAGTTTCCTCCCACGAGTGTTCTGGATTGATCTATGTTCTGAAAATAAATGTTGCTCCTCTCTTCCCCTTATCCTGCACAAATAACCAGGGCGAATGAATTGAAACGTATCGAGAGATCCATGTTATTAATAGAGATGGTACCTGAGTGATGATAGCATACACGTTGCGGGTGGAAGAAAAGGACACATTTTCCACGAGGCTCTTGAACAAGCCAAGGAATGCAAGGAGATGCTCTGCGAGGCCCAATTTTCGAGGGTGACAGGTGGGCAAGGAAGGGGAACATGACAGAATGAAGGGGAGATGGAACGGAACAAAAGAGGGGCGCGACCGGGGAAAAGAAAGGGGGATGCTGGAGGGAAGGGATGAGAAGGATAAAACGGGGAGAGGGCGAGCAAAGGGAAGGGGAGGGAAGAGGCAAGGGAGGGAGAGGGATAAGGGCCATGAGGGAAGAACATGGAGTCAACCCAATGAATTTATACTCAAATTCCCTAATGCTAAGGTTTGATATCGCCCAAGCAAGGGTTAGTGCAACTTCCACTATCGAGGAATTGTAAGTCATTAACTAACTTATGCGATCCTAGTCGTGCTCATGAAATCATTCACCATGCTCCTTTCTTCTATCAACTAGCAAGAAAGGTTAGCTTGTTTGTCAGCTTCTTGATTATTTCCTCTTAGAATATGGAAGAAGGTCATCGAATCGAAGGATGGGATCATCCCTTGGGATCTCTTGATATTTTGGTTTAATATTGTGTTTTTTGCAGATGAGGCATAGTTCATATCTCGTATTCTAATCATGGAGTCTCCCAGCACCTGCAGAGTTTTTATTCCTTTCTTTTGAGCCTAGGTGAGGCCCAAAAACAATCCATACGCTTCAACTTGATTGTTTATCTTCCATCCAAGCCCCCAAGCATATATATCTTCAATGATTCCTTCGGGATTAATGAGAATCCCTTCCCCTCGTGTCACCCCATGAAAAAAACTTTAAAGATATCTCTCAAATGGCGTCTCATTCTAAACATGAATTCTTTCTTTTGAAGAGAAAAATGGAGTTGGGATGATCTATAATTTGTGATTTAATATTAAATTATTTTTTAAATTAAATTATAAAGACAAGCTAATTTAATATTTTATAAATAATTCATAATAAGCAAGTGATTTACTATTAATTTAACAACTAAATTATGACTACCAAAGTTTAAATCACTAGTAACTATAGATGGATATCCTTAGTTTTTTAATCAAAAATCCTTAGTTCTTGAAATATTTCATATAATGAAAAATAAAAATAAAAACTTTCAAAGTTTTTAATTATTAAAAAAATAAAATATATCATTAGCCCTTTTTAAATATTTTCTAAATATTATACTTTTGTCTATGATTTGTGATTTAGTATTAAAATGGATGAATTTCACACAATCACTTTGAATAAAACTAGGAATAAAGTTGTAGTAGATTAAACCGCTTAAAAAAAGTTCTCACATTAACTTTTTGCATGGTTTGAGGAAAGAAGATAAAACAACTTTAACAAACCAGTTGAAACAGATGAGAAATTAAAGGTTAATCTTCCAATAAATGTCGAGCAATCTCTAGCGACTTGAAATAGAATATATAACTTCAATGTGGGATCGAGTTTCAAATCCTTTGCCTGCAACCTGCAAGAAGAACCAACGTTAATCACAGACACGTGAAATGATAAAAAATAAAAAATAAAACTTCTTGAATTCTTGAATTAAAGAAGATCAATTTCTTGATTTCTTGAATTCAATTCGTTGTTATAACATCAATTCTTGATAAAACCTATGCATAAATAAAACAAATTCAATAAAGTTAGGAAAAAATGATCAGGAGATCCTAAAATTTAGTAACTATACATCAATAAAACTTTCTTAATAAAATAAGGAAATAAATCCTCACAAATTTCTAAAAACTAATAACTAATTATCATAATAGTGATTGATTATAAAAGTTATGTGTAAACGAGAAAATAATTATGATTAATGTAATTGGAATTGAAAATAGAGAAAAAAAAGAAAAAAAGAAAAAAAAAAAGGTACACGTCAAAATTAAAAAATAATAAAACTTAAAAATATATATATTAATTGTTGAATTTAGGCTTCTGTGATCCATAATAGTTATAAGTAGAACTTCCGCGTAAATCACATAAAGAGAGACATTTGTCGAGGCTTTTGAACCAACCAGTGTGGTTCATCGTCAGGACAAGTTGAAGAAACAGATCCAGCTTTGTATGTTAAATAGTTTGAGCAGAGCCTCCAACGACTATCTTGACCAATGGCTAATTTTGACTTACCAACCAGTGTGGTTCATCGTCGGGACAAGTTGAAGAAACAGATCCAGCTTTGTATGTTAAATAGTTTGAGCAGAGCCTCCAACGACTATCTTGACCAATGGCTAATTTTGACTTAGGAACCAACCAGTGTGGTTCATAGTCAGGACAAGTTGAAGAAACCAACCAGTGTGGTACATCGTCAGGACAAGTTGAAGAAACAAATCCAGCGTTGTATGTTAAATAGTTTGAGCAGAGCCTCCAACGGCTATCTTGACCAATGGCTAATTTTGACTTAGGAACCAACCAGTGTGGTTCATCGTCAGGACAAGTTGAAGAAACAGATCCAGTTTTGTATGTTAAATAGTCTGAGGAGAGCCTCCAACGGCTATCTTGACCAATGGCTAATTTTGAATTAAGGACCGCAGTCAAAAAGTCAAATTGATAATTTAATGGGAGTTAGTTATCATACCTTAAATTATATAAAAGAAATAATTATAGCTGTTGTTTACATAAAAATTGTAACTTATATGGGAATTAGTTAGATCAAAGATCTAACATCTAATATATATATATATATATATAATATGGTAATTATAGATGATAGTTAGTTATAATAACTATAAAATATATATATATTATATATATATATATAATATGATAATTTTAATATGGTATTAAAAATTGTAAAATTAAATAGGAAATTAGGTTATATTAAAGAACAATATATATATAAAAATATATAAAGGATGTTAGTAGTAATAATTACTAGAAAGTTAAAATAGATAAATAACTAGGTAAAATATATATAAATGAAAATATTTTTATATGGTGATTACGTTATTAATTGGTTAAAAGGAATAATTTAAAAATACTAGAAGTTAGTTAAATGGTATAATTTAAAAATGTAAATTAAATGGGAATTAGTTAGATTAAAGACCAACATATATATAAAAATATATATAAGGTATGCTAGTTAGTTATAATTACTAGAAAGTTAAAAATAGATAAATATTTATAT
>APFE030017272.1:40802-84406 GCA_000404065.3 Pinus taeda
TAGCTATAATTAATTCTTTTATATAATTTAGGGTATGATAACTAACTCCCATTAAATTATCGATTTGACTTTTTGACTGCGGTCCCTAAGTCAAAATTAGCGGTTGGTCAAGATAGCCATTGGAGGCTCTGCTCAGAGTATTTAACATACAAAGTTGGATATGTTTCTTCAACTTGTCCTGATGATGAACCACACTGAATGTCTCTCTTTATGTGATTTACGCCAAAATTCTACTTATAAATATATATATTGGAAAATTATTTTTTAATTATTTTTTTTCTTTAAAATTAGTCATCTCAAAACAAAACCATAGAAAAAACTTTTAAAAAATATTATAATACTAAAAATATTGGAAAATTATTTTTAATATTTTTTTTTCTTTAAATTTTTTTTTTCTAAAATAAAATATGGGAAAAAAAAATATATTTCATGAATGTTAAAAATAGAAAAAAGAAAAAAGTTAAATAAAAATGAAATAAAATTAAAAACAAAAAAATTAGTAACTAATAGAAATAAAAGTTAAAAAAAATCCATAATAAGACGTCAACCAATCACTTTACAAATAAATCAATTTAAATAATAACAAAAAATGAATTTCCAAAATTAAATTATAGATAAGTGACACAAATTTTTTTTGTCAAAAACAAACTAATAAACAATAAATAAAAACTAAATTACACATAATAAAAAGTAAACTTAAATGAAAGTCTATCACTAATATCAAAGTTAGGTTTATTTTTTTGTTTTCACTAGTCAAAATTTATACGAAGTAACCATCCTTTTGTAATTGAAATGTCATTTTCAGGCCATGAGTGTCCCCACCCAACATTTTGATGTAAAGTCATTGTCCATCAGTCTTTGAATATCAAATCTAACTTTGTATAAAACAACTAGGTGGTGAAACCTAGAAAAATTACAATATGGTAACAACGTACATTGTGGGCCAACCCTCTTACATGTCTCATCTCTTTAGTCGTTGCAGTTGTGTGAATTCTCTAACGGTCTAACGACTTTAAAGAAATCACAATGTGTCCTGTCAGAAGAGGGGATTGGAATAATTCATAAAGGTCAAAGGAAGTTTCCATGCACCGTATAGAAGGTATCAAATTATTATTTTGTAGTTGCGTTTGTATTATGTTTAATGGAGGTTAGTGGGGGAAAAGCCACGAAGGTCGTTAAGTTAGTTATTTTTTGGGGATGGTGAAGGAGTTATTAATGGGAAATCTATTGAATAAATCATATGTTTGTTTTATTTATTTATTCACATAGATAAATTTATATTTAATATCAAAGTTAACAAAGTGTGTGGTTGGTTAATTGTTTTTAAATGACGTGATGAAAGAGGTTTTGAGATATTTGTTTATCATAAAATCAATTCAAGTTTAATGATATTTAATGTTCTTAATACAATTTTCGAAATTTTTAATAAAAATCTTGATGTTGACCAAAGTAATTTAGGTAGTAAGAATATGCAAGTGCAAATATATATGAAGAATAAGAATATGCAAGTGCAAATATATATGAAGAATCTTCTTACATCAATTATGTTATGAGGAAATTTAGTGTCATCATTATATTTGAAGATATTTTTGTTTGTGGGTTATTGATACAATTCAATCTTGGAACTAAAAATTATTGGTTTAGATGATATCAATAGTCCACATTGCATGAGAGAATTATCACATTAATAATTTCTCAGCATAAATAATCATCGTACTCTATAAAGTGCTTAGTTGGATTTTACATCATCTTTATGTATGGACTAAAAAATGTTGTCTTTATGGGTGATGTGTAATATAGAGAAATATGTTTCTTCATTACATGAGTTTTAATGAAATCTACAAATCATTTTCCTCATATTAACCTACAATTCATTGAGGTCAAAATTGAAGTGGGGTCGATATTGAAGAATGAATAGGATTTATCACAAAGTGAAAGATTTCCTAAGAAAATGAATGTATAGAGGCATTATACTATAAACACAAATTCACTCAATATTACTCTATGTATTCTTCACCCTTCTTGCCCCACTTATCATTTTCCTCTTGTCTAAATGTTGTCCATGTCAAAATGAATGAAAGAACACAAACCAACAAAATATGGATCCTCATTGAGAATCCATAAGTGAAATGTAAGATGAAGCTTAAGTATTATTTTTCAAGCGTTGCATGAAGAAGCATGGTACAATATACATTACTAAATAAACCCATAATCTTTATGAGACCAAGGACCAAAGTTTAGTACATAGAAAGGAATGAAAATGACAGACCTTTGTAATGCCATACAAAAAGAAGTAAGTGATTGTGATTGTAGTTTATTCAACACTCATAGCTAGCAACCATTAAAGGCTACCGGCATTAGTTCGCGCAAGCAAGCCATAAGGTAGGCCGGATGGTAGGGCGTACCACTTCATCCACCAGCAGTAACAAATTAGAGAACGGGGTGACAACATCTCCATAATTTCATTCAAGGAATACATAAGTATGTGTAAAGTAAAGGAGTCAATCTCATATTTTTGTTTACTTAGATTGTGTGCATATGAGCAAAGGTTTCTGAATCAGGGTAATCATGGTGATCACCTCAAGAACACTCTCTTGAAATCCATTTTGGAATACTTACACTTGTTACACTGACTATTTAGACATAATCACATTGAATGTGATAAAGCATTAACTGTGATGGCCTTTGTTCTAATTGCTTGTAATATAGTTATTGCTTACTATTTTCACTATATGAATTTATGTTAGTATTGAAATTTGTAATGATTATAAAAATATAATAATTATGAATTAGTAGTATTTTTTACATTGCAAGTGTTTTGATAACTATTGAAATAAATCTGAGTGGCACAACATGTATATTTATCATGCATATTCAATTTTGAAATAGATAATTGATCAAACAAGTTAAATTATGTTATCACAAATGTTTGTTTAAGAGTTGAATTTGTTGCTTGGAAAGGAAAAAGACATATCAATCTAAGTATACTATCAAACAACATGTCAATATTGAGCATTTTTTATTTTTATTTAGTGATACTGTCTATAGTGATAAATGGATGAATAATTCTATCAATATTTTTTTAGTGTTGAAATCAGTGTGGGATTAACATTGAATAAGAAGCATCCATGATCAGCAAAGCACATGATCGTCTCTACATCTAGGTTGGTTAATATCTTTTCTCCATAGCTAACATGTGGTATAATAATCATTCATATGTGCAAAAGAAAATTTGTGTTCTTGTTTCCGTACATGCATTCCCCTACATAACCTTTCTCTGCATGTATTTGTATTCCAAATCAAATGTGCAACAAAATACAAATCAAATGTGCAACAAAATACGACAACATAGTTTATCCATATAATTTCATATCATTCAAAAAAACTGACTTAAATCCTCAACTCATATGTGCTTGGAAATAACAATAAAACATTCTCACATAATAGGAAAATATCTATGTAAAATAACGTGAAAAATAACATTTAGAAGTTTTGTGTGAGATGGAGGTGTGGAACAAGTGTGCCAAGGGGGAATGTTTATGGAGATAAAAATTTCACATTTAGTTTAACTTTTTATCTCATTTAAAAATTCCATAAAATCTAATAAACATATACTATTTATCCAAGATTAGTAGATAGTAGATATATATAGAATTAATGCTTGGATATTCATGTTATCTTACTGCACACTATCTTCTCTTACACCTATTATCCCACACATACCCCTTGTTCCACACATCCTTTATTTCACATAGTTGAATGTGTAAAAGTTTAAAATGAAATATATTAAATTGTTAGACTAGCTTTTGATTTCCAAATTATCTATGTAGTTTTTTATTTTAAAGTTCTTGCTTCCCTCTGCACATCCATTCTCCCACATATTGATTTAGGTGTATATTGGTGGCCGCCCTTGTATTCCACCTAGACCTCTAGTCGATTTCATCAGTTTCCTTGATTATAGCAACATTTACTATTTTTGGCAGTTTTTTCAGGTCCTGAACTTCTGGAGTTGTTTTAACCTCATAAATGATGTTTTTTTAGGTTCGTAGTAGGCTATGAACCTGCTGAAAATCCTGTAGTACTTGAATATATCTTTCTAACGAGTTATCGTATGCGCCAAACGAAGATCATATGACCAAGTTACAATCTCAGGGAGTTGGCTGCCCAACTAACCCCAACGAGGCCCACAAACTCTTGGTGTTCCATCTCCTGGGGTTAGGGTTTTGGTTGTTCAGGATTTCATTTTGTTGTTCAATATTAAAAAGTCCCTTGAGCCTCATTGTAACACAGTTCATAGGCATGTAGCCACCACATTTCTTCTCAGAGATAAGCTCCCATCACCCAAGCTAGTTTATTTCCATTATGTATGTAAGCATATTTCAATTCTTTGATATTAATGGAATGAAGTTTTATATCTGCTACATCTTTGTGTTTATATTTATATATTTATTTTGTTTCATTCTTGTATAAATCTGGATCAGTGGTATTAGAGTAGTCTTCTCTTTCTCTCTTTTATTTGCATGTCCCTAATGAGGTCAGGGTATAGGGAGTTAGGGCTTGAACTGGTTGAACCTTTGCAAGACCAACCTTGCAACCCTCGTGGCCTCCCATGGTGGAAGAAAAGAAAGATGAGGGAATAGGAGATCCTTTCAAAATTTTGCTTGAAGAATCCCTCGAGCAACAAAGGAACACAATGATGGACAACTTTTCCCAGATCCTTTGGCAGCTACCCACAAGCAACACATCTTCATCCAACAACCACTCTGGAGGCACCACTCCCTTTAAGGTATAAGTCAATTTTGACATCCCCATATTTGAAGGTGAGAAGATGTGGATGATTTAGATAAACGGTTAAATTTGTTAGAAGAATATTTTTTAGTTCATGATTTTTCCAATCAGGAAAAGATTACTTTTACACTCCTCAAAGTTGCCCCCCACATTAAGGACTAGTAGGAAACCTACTGTGAGAAGAGGGATAAGGGAGAACCCTTACTATTTTTCAGCTGCACCCACTTGGAATTCTTTCGAAGACGCCATCAAGGAGCAATATTACCTTGTCGAGAGCTATGAAGATAAATACGTAAAGTGGACCACTCTATGGTAGGGGAGGGACCAAGATGTGTCAGAGCTCATAAATATTTTCCATACCCTTCATACGAAGTTGGGTATCAAGGATTCTGAGTGGAATTTTTTACTCAAATAACAAAGCTATCTACACAAGTACATCCAGGATGAAATGGAGTTCATGGGCATCTCCTCGCTCGATGCCACCTATTAAGATGTCAAGATCGAGCAAAAAATTAAATAGAAGAAGTAAGACTTTGGATCTGCGAATCCAAAGCAAGGGAAAGGCATCCCAAAACCACAGAACCACAAAACCACAAAACAAAGGAGAAAGCCAAGACGGGGTGACACACGACAACCCGTTGAAGCCGTGAGGAAAGAACAACACCATGAAGACAAAGAAGGACATATAAAAATGGTGTGAGTTCCATAAGAAGCCCACTCACAACACGAGTGATTGTTGAGCCAAGCAATCACTGGTGGCCAAGATGAAGGCTTCCAAATAAGATGCATGTTCCAACTCTAAGCCAGAAATTGACAAGGGGAATGACAAAGGGAAGTAGATTATTGATGTGGAGCCTAGTGCCACCATTCCCACCACCAAGATCCAAAATATTGAGCCCAAATATTCAGACACGGGGAGTGCCTCTTCCACTCATAGTTGTGAGTGAAGGGTTCTCTTTTGTAGTTCATTATTGACAAAAAGAGCCAAAATAACCTCATTTCAGTAGAGGTCGTGAAGCAGTTGGGCCTACTAACCACACCACACCACACCTATAGTCCTATGCCATCAAGTGGCTTCACCAAGGATGAGATCTCTACATCATCCAGTAGTGTCTCCTTCCCTACAACATCAAGCGCTTCACATATGAGGTATTGTGTGATGTTTCTCCTCTTAAATTTTGTGATGTATTATTAGGCCAACCATACTTGTGGAAGCTTCATGTTGTGTATGAGCCTAGTCCTCGAACTGTTATTATTACTTTGGGCAATAAGTTATACAGGATACCATAGGTAGCACAATCTACTGCCATCTCTTTAATCTTTACGAGGCAATGCATTAAGATCATTACCCAGACCAGGAAATTTGTCTTCCTTATGATTCGCCCTCAGGGAAAGAAGAAGAAGATTGTGGTCACCTCCACAACCTCTAGATAGGGATCCTCTACATGGTAGCAGCATATGTACAAGGTCATGGAGGAGTATAGGGACATCTTCACCTCATCCACAGGGGCACCCCTACACTGTCAAGTCAAGCACTCCATTTATCTGACCTCTGGCACGACACTACCTAATGGACCAATCTACTGACGTTTTGTTCTAGAGAACAATGAGATCAGGAGGAAGATTCAAGAGTTGTTGCAGAGAGGGCGCATCGAGCCAAGTTCATCGCCCTGTGGGAGCCCGATCATGTTGGTACAGAAGAAGTGATCCAAATAGAAAATGGCATCAACCCATGGTATTCACCCACTCATGTTATTCATCCACCCATGGAATTTACCCATGGTATTGTAAGTGGAATCCACCCATGGTATTCATTCACCTATGGTATTTTCCCATGGTATTGTGACATCCACCCATGGAATTCATTCACCCATGGAATTTACCTGTGGTATTGTAACCAAAAAAGGCTACAAGTAATAAGTCGCATTTTGTAAAAGGACAGATTGTCCACCACAATGTAGCTTTCACAATTATTATTTGTTTTAATAAAAAGTTTCTTTGTGGTTTTATTTACTTGTGTTTTCTCTCATTTTCTTTCTGGCATTGTAATTTTTTAGATCTTGGGGGCCTCCCCCCCCCCCCAAGATTCATTTTATTTTTTTAGATCTTGGGGGCCTCCCCCAAGATTTAGATCAGTGGTATTAGAGCAGGTTACGATTCCATGGGAATGAAGGTTTAATGCATAATTCAGTTTCAATTTTTTGCAGTAATATTCAACAAACTTCAGGCACGTGTTGCAACCTCCATAGGCACTTTCTTGGGCCAATCAGGAAGAATTTTTCTTCTTTTTTTTTTCATTTTTTTGCAGGATTTTTTTAGGCATCGCGTTTGCAGATCAAATATAAAACATTATGTATAAAATTTACAAAAAAAAAAAAATTATCGATAGGGATTCCTTGTGAAAAAATACCAAATTTCAAAAACAAAATCTGTTGAATCGGAGTTCATATGTGGGAGATATCGCTGATTAAAAATTAGTTATGTTGTAGATTTTTTTTTTTCCTTTTTCCTAACGGTAATTATTTGACGACGACTCTCCTATCATTTTTTTATAGTTTCTGTGCTGAATTCTAGAATAATGATTGCATATCTGAGCTCCTCTTGAAAAATCATCCAATATAAAAAAAAATGGGTCAAATCAGAGTTCGGATGTGGGAGATATTGCTGATCTAAAAATCAGCTATCTTTTCAGAACTTTTGTGATAATAGAACAGTTGTAGTGCAAATCTGAGATTCCAAAGTGTCCAGATAAGGATTTCCAACACATAGGGAGATGCAGAATGGTCATTATGTTTCCAAAAATAGGTTATAATAAAGATTATGAGTTATATTGACTGAGTTATGTCCATTTTAAATCTGGAGTAGCATTTGGAGTGGGTTCCCTTTTGAGACATGTGCTCCCACCCCACTTTAGTAGGAACCTACTTCACATTCATCAATGTCAACATAGAAACATCTGGCTTGGGTTCTTTAGAGACGTGCCCTCCCACCCGAGGCTATGTAGGCACATGCTACTTCATCAACAATCAACATCATGGCTATGGGTCAACCGCACAAAATCCTTGTCATCAAAGTCCATTTGCTAGGCTACACATTGTTAGTATCATCGTTGGTCATAAGCATTACATGGTATCTCTATCCTTGGATCTTCGTTTTTCATGGTTATGGGTCATCCACAAACCCACACTTCATCTAAGTCCATTTTCTAGGCCGCACACTGTCAGTATCATAGTTGGTCACAAGCATTACAGGGTATCTCTATCCTCGAATCTTCGTTCATCATGGTTATGGGTCATCCACAAACCCACACTTCATCAAAGTCCATCTTCTAGGCCGCACACTGTTAGTATCATAGTTGGTCACAAGCATTATAGGGTATCTCTATTCTCAGATCTTTGTTCATCATGGTTATGGGTTAATGATCTAAAATGTGATCTTAGATTAATATTAAGGTATTGCAAACTTGTGTGCAGGATTTGCCTATATTACTTAGTGCAACAAATCGAAAAGATTGTAGAAATGAGAAGTTAGAGAAACATAACAGACACACACACATAACACAACAAATAATCAAGGAGTTCACCCAAAACTCTTGGGCTACGTCTCCTGGTCTAGCTTTCAGTGGTGACCTCTCTATTATGTCTTCAAGAGTAGAGTTTTTACAAATGTGAGCTCAAATTGGGTCTCAACACAATAGGAACAAACAACAAGGTTTTGCTTGAATCCCTCAAGTATTTCTGAGTACACAAACTCTCCCTCTCGCTCTCTGTCTCTGTTTTCTCTCTGTCTCAGAACTGCCTATCTCTTTCTCTAACACTGCATGGCTTTTAAGCCTATCAACACTTGTCTGTTCATTTTCCCTTTCAGGCTCTCTAGCTTCCGACCTCTGTTCACTCAAATCCCCTCTGAGCGTTAACCAATCATGGTGTAATGTCTTCAGGTATGGTGGCCACCTGTTTTTAAATGGAAGGGACCATTGGCGCGTTTGAAATCCCAAAACAGTCGTTTCTCTGTTTACACAGAGAAATACACAAAAACACTGAAAAATTCACCCAAACGCCTTTTATCGGACTTGAAATATTATTGAATCTACCCTAAACTCCATCGGGTCCGCCTTTATATTGCTATCGCAAGTCGGTAGTCGTGGGTTCCTTTATATTTTGGTTTATAACGAAAAGCCCCAAACACACAGGAAAATTTATCAAATGGTTGCCTATCGGAGTTCAAATATTATGTATTTGCATCTATAAATCCCATTGAGTCTGGTTATATCACATGTCGCATCTCCTTCCGAGTCTCCGATCATCGATTGCACCGATCGACCTTATCAACTATCAGCACATCGCCATCGCATGATCGATGGCCTCTTGGCATCACCCCTTATATAGTTGCAATGCGATATTAGGATGCGATACATCGCAATCACATATCGCCGAACCTTCGGGCCATGGGTTAAGTCCTTCCCTGTGTTATATTAGCGATGTGATATTGCACGAGTAGATCTATACCGTTGATCTACGCGCTTGATCAACGACCCTCGTTTAATCACGCTGATCACTATCGCAATTCCCATAAGGCCGCTTCTGATTAACTCTGCTTGCCACCTCTGATTGTGATATGCTGATTATATCTGGGCCGTTGATTGGCTAGATCCGATGACTCCTGTGAAATGTTGCTTTAGCCTTCGATAGGCTCTGTTTTCGCCATTTCTTCATGTTTTTCCCGTCCAATAGTGTTTTCCGCCATTCTTGAAGGTTTATCCTTTGCGATACTGTTTAAGTATGGAAAGACTTAGAGGTTTTTAGGATCCATTTTGGATCATGCCTTCCCACTGAAAAGCTTTTGGACCACCAAAAGTTGGTTTTTAATCATCGATCAAGAGAGGATACAGTTTCCTCACTTGCCCGATTTCTATCCATCGTGCATTGCTTGGTTTTGAACCTTTGAGTTCGATTATCAGGTACTCAACATCCCCTCTGCGCGTAGTTCTCACCTTCCTGTCCAGAACTGTGTCTTCCTGCAACTAATTGAGATATTCAGGCAACAGATCATTAATAGAAGGCAACTGACTTTGCTCTTCAGGATCTTCAATTAATGAAGGTTCATAAAGTCTCAAGTTTTCTACATTTACGATTGAATAGATATGCATGTAAGCTGGAAAATCAAGGCGAAAAGCGTTTTCACCAATTTTCTCAAGTATCTTGAAAGGCCCATACCTTATTGGTTTCAGCTTCTTACCTTCACCTTTCATTCTATCTTTGCTGATGTACAGCTAGACTTGATCACCAACTTGGAAAATATGCTCAATTCGATGCTTGTCATGCCTTGCCTTGTACTTGGCCTGGCTTCTTTCCAGCTATTCCTGCACTGCCTGGTGAATTTCTTGGATCTATTCAATGAACTTGGTTGCTTTATCCACATCACTGTGTCCATCAACTGCTATGTCTTTACCAAAGACAAAATCCAAGGGAGACTTTGGTATAAAACCAAAGCAAGTCTCAAAAGGAGATCTCTCAGTAGAAGAGTGCTTGGCACTATTGTAAGCATGTTGCACATAACACAAATGTTCATCCCAAAGCTTGGGGTGCTTGCTACAATAGCCTCTGAGCAACTAGATCACTGTCCTATTGACCACCTCTATTTGACCATCTATTTTTGGACGAAATGTTGTGCTCTTCTTCAATCTGGTGTCTATCAACTCCCATAGACTTGACCAAAACTTCCCAACAAATCGGGAATCTCGATCAGATACAATAGAAGTGGGTAACCCAAAATGAACCCGTACATGCTGAAAGAACAACTTCACTATTTGTTCAGCTTTAACCTACTTGTTACAAGGTATCAAAATACACATTTTGCTAAACCTATCCACAATAACATACAAATAATCATGACCTTTTCTAGATCTTGGAAATCCCCCAACAAAGTCCATGGAAACACTTTCCCAAGGATGAGAAGGAATTGGAAGTGGGGTGTACAAGCCTAATTTTCTATTACTGGGATTTCTTTTAGCACACATAGTACACCCTTTAATATATCTAGAAATTGTTTCATGCATTCTTGGCCAATAACAAAACCTTTGCAACTGTGCAACTATTTTACTTACACCAAAATGACTTGATATGAGAGAAGTATGTGCTTCTCAGATTATGTTAACTCTTTTGGTTTGTGGAGTGCATAACTTTCCCAAATGATATAAGAGTTGGTCCTTAACATAATAATCTAATTCTTCTACTTGCTTGCCATGACTTAAAGTTGCATATACATCTTTAAAATCTACATCTTGAGTATATTGTTCATTGTAACTTTCATGCATTACTGAGTTATGCTTAAGTATAGTAAATGCATTTATGATTGGTCTTGATAACATATCTGCAACCTTATTATGTATGCCCTTCTTGTATCTAATGACAATATGAAATTGTTGTAGAAAACCCATCCACCTATAATGTCTTGATTGCTGCAATTTAGTTTGTGAGTGCAAATATTGAAGTGGTTGATGATCGGTATGTATGATTGTTTCTTTGCCCATTAGGTAATGTTTCCACTTTTTCACACTCTGTACTAATGCATACAATTGTTTATCATATGTGGGATAATTAACTACTGCATAATTAAATGTCTCAAAATGATAGCTATGGGTTTACCGTGTTGCATCAACACTGCTCCCATGGGATAGTCATTGGCATCTGTTTCAATCTCAAATGGACGTTGAAGATCTAGCAGTGCTAGTACTAGTGTTGTACTATTTTTTTCTTTTGAGGTGTCAAAGGCTTTCAGCTGTTTTCCTCCCCACTGAAACAACTTGTTCAATCTTGTTAAAGCATGTAAGGGAGTTGCAATCAAAGAAAAGTTAGCAATAAACTTTCTCCAATATTGTGTTGCTCCTAGGAAACTCCTAACTTCTGTAGCAAATTTAGGTTTAGGCCAGTTCACAATGACTTCAACCTTAGAGGGATCTATCTTCAATTCACCACCCCCTACAATATGACCCAAATAATTTAAATATGTTTTGCCAAATTCACATTTTGATAACTTCACATAGAGATTTTCTCTTTTCAAAACATCTAGAGTCCGCTTCACATGCTTCAAATGGTCTTCCCATGTTTTAATGAAAACAAGAATGTCATCTAAATATACAATTACAAAGTCATCAATAAAAGGTCTGAGTACATCATTCATAACTCTCATGAAAGTGGCAGGAGCATTAGTTAAGCCAAAAGGCATAACTAGCCATTCATGCAGCCCTTTCTTTGTCATGAAATCAGTCTTCCATGCATCATGTTCTGCAACTCTGACCTGATGATAGCCACTACGCAAATCTAACTTGGAAAAGTAAACTGCTTCTTTCAACTGATCTAATAGATCATCAATGCAAGGAAGAGGATAACGATTCTTGATCGTTATTTTATTCATTTCTCTATAATCAATGCACATCCTCCACGAACCATCTTTATTTCTCACTAGTACGAATGGAGATCTACATGGTGATGTGCTTGGTCTTATGAACCCTTTATCAAGCAGCTCCTATACCTGCTTCTTGATCTCTACATTCTCTAAAGCGGATAACTTGTACATTCCAATGTAGGTAATGGAGCATCTTGCTACAAATGAATATCATGTACTATTTCCCTTTTGGGTGGAAGACCTTTAGGTTCTTGAAATAGGATATCATATTATGAAACAACTTTAACTAAATCAACTTTCTGTTTAGAATCACAGCCTTCAAATACATTGGTTTTATCAGGGTTCTTTTTCTTTACAAGCATTAGTAAAAATTGCTTGCATGAATTTACAATTATTTTCATCTGCCCTGAGTTTATGAGAGAATAGTTATTTTTGAGTTTATGAGCTCTTACAATATATTCTATTCCATCTTTAACGAGTTGATACTTGTTTTTAGCTCTATAGAAAATGGCTTTTCTATCATACAAGTAAGGACTTCCTAAAACAATACCACATATATCCAAGGGGGCTATATCTAACTCAACCTCATCTACAAATGTTGACCCAATAGCAAACCTAAGTTTACATTGTCTTGTCACTCGTAGCTTTGCTTTATCACATACCCAACCTAATGGATATGGCTTCTTGTGAGGTGTTGTTAGTAAAATCCCAACTTCTTTACAATTGTTTCAGAAATCAAGTTTACTTGTGATCCACTATCAAATAAAGTATCAATCTTTTGGTGCTTGGAAATAACTCGAATATGAAAAATCTCATGTCTTTTCCTCTCATTATCTTCATTATCAATAGATTGTGCAGAATTACTTGTAGATGCTTCCGAATTTTTACCTTTTATACCTATGTTTGTGACTGTTGTTTTATCACCTGAGCTTGACCCCAAGTCTTTTTGAATAGCAACAACAATCTTCTTCTTCTTACCACCAAACTTCTTAGGTTTCAGCTCCAGATACAAAGACCAACAGTGTGCATCATCATGTCCATCCTTCTTGCAATGAGTGCATGAAGGTTTGTCCTTCTGTACAGTGTTTGTCTTCCTCTCCTTCCATTTCAGCTTCTTCTTTTCCTTGTTCTTGCTTGCAGAGTGTTTAGATGATTCCCCAACCTCTAGGTTCACATTCTTGCCTCTAGCTTCTAGATGTGTAGCCTTAATTGATACATCATCTAGGCTAGTGGGATTAAACATGAGAATGATGTGCTTCAAATAGCTATGCAGACCACCTATATACTTCAACAAAGTTTTAGGTGAGTCTAGAGATATGCCTAGAGTTAAGCTCTTTTTCTAAATTCTTGGGTATAGCTTTATACACTTTGACCCTTTAATTGACGAAGAGTTTACCAACTCACCATTGCTTGCTGCATATAAGCTAGAGGATAGAATTGTTTTTTGATGGCAGAAACAAATTCATTCCAGGTATAAATGATTTTACCATGTCTCTTCAGATCAGCTTGTGTCTTGCCTTCCCACCACACTAGTGCAGTTCCTCCAAGGCAAAGGCTAGCTAGCTGAATCTTCCTCCTTTTTGAATCAATGTTCTGCACTCTGCAATATACATCAATCTGTCTAATCCAGTTATCTAGCTTTTCTGCATTTAGTTCTCCATCATAAATTGGCAAATCAAACTTTACATCTAATTTAATCAAAGAACCTTTCTTCTTTTTCTTATCAGGGCTAGGAGATGAGGATGATGAAGGTGATGGTGGAGGAGATGATGGAGGAGGTATTTCCCCTTTCCCTTTTCCCTCTGGAGGGTCAACTGGAGAAGGTTCCTTTGCTACTTTGTCTTGTTTGGGTGTTGAAGTGCTTTCACCTCGACCCTTCTTAAATTCCCAATACATCTCTTCCACCATGGCTCGCATGGCCATAAAACTATTCATGAACTGGGATTCTGATTCCAATGGAGCTTCTTTCGCCATTCTCCTTTGAGGATAGACTCTTCCAATCTCTGGATTAGCCTCAATAAGTTCTTCTTCTCCTAGTTTGAGCTTTGACCTAGTTAGCATTCAAAAATCTAGCACAAGCTTGTCTAACCTTAACAAAACCAAAACCAAATGCTCTGATGCCACTTGATCTGAAATGTGATCTTAGATTAATATTAAGGTATTATAGACTCATGTGTAGGATTTGCCTATATTACTTAGTGCAACGGATTGAAAATACTGCGAATAATATAGACAATGAGCAGTTAGAGAAACATAACAGACACACACACATAACACAACAAATAATCAAGGATTTCACCCAAAACTCTTGGGCTACGTCTCTTGGTCGAGCTTTCAGTGGTGACCTCTCTATTATGTCTTCAAGAGTAGTGTTTTTACAAATGTGAGCTCAAATTGAGTCTCAACACAACAGGGTTTTGCTTGAATCCCTCAAGTCTTTTTTAGTACACAAACTCTCCCTCTTGCTCTCTGTCTCTATTTGCTCTCTGTCTCAGCATTGCCTATCTCTATCTCTAACACTACGTGGCTTTTAAGACTATCGACGCTTGTCTGTTCGTTTTGAGCTCTCTGGCTTTCGACCTCTGTCTGCTCAAATCCCCTCTGATTGTTAACCAATCATGGTTTAATGTCTTCAGGTATGGTGGCCACCTGTTTTTAAACAGAAGGAACCATCGGTACGTTTGAAATCCAAAAATAGTCGTTTCTGTGTTTACACATAGAAATACATAGAAACACTGAAAAAATTGCCCAAACGCCTTTTATCAGATTTGAAATATTATTGAATCAGCCCTAAACTCCATCGGGCCCACCTTTATATCGTTATCGCAAGTCGCCAGTCGTGGTTTCCTTTATATTTGAGTTTACAACGAAAAACCCTAAATACACAATAAAATTTGTCAAATGGCTACCTATCGGACTTCAAATATTATGTATTTGCATCTATAAATCTCATTGGGTCTGGTCATATCGCATGTCACATCTCCTTTCGGGTCTCCAATCGCTGATTGCGCCCATCGGCCTTATCAATTATTGGCGCATTGCTATTGCATGATCGCTGGCCTCTTGGTATCAACCCTTATACAGTTTCGATGTGATACATTACAATCGCATATCGCCAAACCTTCGGGGCGCAGTTAAGTCCTTCCCTATGTTATATTAGCGATGCGATATTGCAAGAGTAGATTTGGACCGTTGATCTACGCGCTTGATCAACGTCCCTTGTTTAATTGCGTTGATCGCTATCGCGATTCCCATAAGGCCTCTTCCAATTAACTCCACTTGCCACCTCCGATTGTGATATGCCGATTAGATATGGGTCGTTGATCGGCCAGATCTGATGGCTCCTGTGTAATGTTGCTTTAGCCTCCGATAGGCTCTATTTTTGCCATTTCTTCATGTTTTTCCTGTCCGATAGTGTTTTCTGCCATTCTTGAAGGTTTACACTTTGCGATAGTGTTTAAGTATTGAAAGACTTAGAGGTTTTTAGGATCCATTTTGGATCAGTTAACTACATAAAACCCTTCTCTTTAGTGGCTCTTCATATTCAACAAAGGCTTCACAGGAGGGAACTGTAACACAACATTTTGTTACTGTCCCTGTACTCCCCGTTCCACAATCTTGGAGGACCTCTACAGTGAACCCTACATGATTTCCCATCATGAAGAAACCTAGATTATGTCCCTCTTCATGAGCAGAACAATTCCCTTTTGCATCATTTCCCAAGAATCTTCCTTTTACCCTAGTTTATAAGATCGGTGCTATGACCCATTCCCTCCTCACGCTGATTTGCAGAGTTTGAAACTAGGAATAGCGTCATATGGTGCAACTGAGCCTTTTCTTAGTCATGTTGATCCCCTTTTGGCAAGTTTTTAAAACATGGAGTCGAAGCTTCTAGGTCTAGAAGCTTCGTAACGAAAGTCTAGTAAATGCTTAGGATGGATGGAGCCGAGGAAGTCAATTTGAGCTCCTTTCCCCTATTAGGATGGAACAAACCCAATAGATAAGGTATCTCCCATGATAAGAGGAACCATCTCCTCTCCATCCAAGCTATATAAACCCCTCTTTTTACAAACTAAACTAGTTTGAACAATATTAGTATTTTTGGAGCTTGAATAACCAACAAGATATCATAGCTTGTAGCCTTCTAGTTTATGTTTGGAGGGAGAATGGTCTGTTTGGTTTGGTTTAGAACTAAAGGGAAGAAGCCTTTAAACTTCCATTGTTGGGGCTATCCATGAGATGCTAGCGGAGGTGTGGGAACCCAGATACGTCGGAGGAGACTAGTGATGTCAAGGCATTGGTTGTAATCTCTTTATGAATTTATATGAATACAACTATTGATTGATTTCCTAGATTAAGTGTTATATTACATTTGATGGCTTAGTATTCCTTGAACTTTTAAGTAGGTTGAATGCAATTTTTATGCTATCACGTTTGTTGTTTTTGTTTGTTTTCTTGTTTCAGGTATTTGAAGGAAGGAAACGAAAGATAACTGGAGTAAGGAAGCAGGATCATCACCAAGCAGAATAATGTTCTAAGAGGTAGGCCCTCTTATTTGATTCTAGCTTAAGGAAGTTTTCCATAGATTGTTTGTTTGTGGCTAGACCCGCTCTCTTGGGCTAGAGGAATTATCTTTGTCTGCATCGAGAATTTACCTACACCATAAATTGGTGACTCTTGTAGGGGAGCCAATCCTCCTGTTTGATTGATTGTCATTTCATGGTTTTGTGTGAAATTTTCTAGTATCACCCTTTCCCTTTAGTTTTCTCTGCTTTTCCTAGTTTACTGCTCTAAATCTGAAATTTACAGTGGCAAGTCCGGTTTTAGCCTTTGAAATTTTTTTATTTTTTCCTTGAAATCCCTGGTTAGCGCGTTTATTTTTCTGACAGTCGCACCGATCAACATGATTTTCTCTAAAACAGTCGCGCCGACCCCCTTTTGGTGTTTGTTATTAGTTAGGTAGTCACACCGATTTCTGTAGGTGAAGATCAGGGTTTCCCCTAGATCATAGCCAGTGTGTCTTGCCTCTTAATTTTTTGCTCTTAGCTTGTTTTGCTTGTGTTCTCCTTGACTCAAAACATTCATTTGCTTGGTTTGTGTGCTTATTTGGTTTGCTTTCTCTTTACTTTATTGTTTTTTAGACTTTGGGTAGTTAGAGGCCCTGGGGCATCTACATCATCGTCCATTCAGTTGTTTGTGTGCTCATCAAGTCAATTTGTTGGTTAGCTGCTCCTTGCATTTTGTTTTTTAGTCCTTTTATTTATTTGGGTTCAATTAGACAAGTTTGAAAAGTTTCGTTTGTTGATTAAGTGTCTCTTTTCGGGCATAGATTACATTGCTCATCTTGTTCTTGATTGAATCGTTGCATCATTAGTTTGGAAGGAATTATCTTTTTGCACTTTGAATTTGATTGAGCTTGATTGTTTTTTTATCATTTCATTGAAAAATACATAATTCTATTTTTTTGAATCAATATGTTACATTAGCTAGCATCATTGAAGACTAGAGTTGTATCGTCATTTGCATTTGAAAAGAAATAAATTCTCTTTACTGTTGAAAGGACTACTTGAAGTGCATTTGATAGGAAAAATATGAATTAGAAAGAGTTTTTCATTATTTTGTTTTCAAAAAGCAAAGTAGTGAAAAGGTCATTTTTATTTCAGTTGCTTGTTTGTTGCATTGATTGTGTTCTCTACTCTCATTAGTGTAAACATTCATTGAATTGAAAGGATTTTGTCTCATATTAGTTGCATATAGGAGTTTTTCGAGTCACATCGATAAGGCCTGAAAACTGAGATATAATTTCAAGATAAACTTTAAAATGTATTCAATTAACCTAAGGCATATTTGAAACCTAACGATCACATTTATAAGGTCTAGGCTAGAGACATGTTCCAGCGTCTTTAAAACTAGCAGTTGTAGTTCGCTTTGGCACTAGACAACGCTAGTATGGACTTGTGCTCCCTGTACCGTCGCGTATATAAAGGGAGACCCCACTAAGTTGCAATCCTTTATCCATTGGAAGCCGAGTCTGTCGCCTTGCAAATGTGATACACCAAACACAACATTTGGGGATATTTCCTACCCGTACTTCTCGATTCGCTGGGAGGTATTCTGCAGTTCACAATTACCCCGTAATCCTTTTTGCCTAGATTATCCTGAGTAGTCACTGATATTTTTGACTCTTTAAACTTAAAAGACCACTCGAGCACTTGCCCTTTCGAGCTTGTTTCAAATCAAAAGTGATAGAGTCATCTTTGCCTTTTTCTTGACTCTGAAAACATGAAAAGGCACCAGTCAACATCTTAAAAAATTGTTGCCCATGATCATATAACATTCTTGTTTGTATTTTTCTAGACCACATCATGTGTATACCTTTAAATAAATTTTAAAAGCCTTGGAATTAATCTCTCTCTTCTTTTTAATTGAGACAAATTCATCATGGTTGAGCCATTAGGTTCACCTAGTTCCTCTTCCTCTCCTCTATTTAAAAGATTGTCTGAGGAGCCTTTTCCTGAATTGCTGCAGTCACTTGGGGATCAAGGTGTTGAACTTGGAATTGTTTTGAGTATTCAACCTTTGTCATATCGTCCTCCTCCTCCCTCAGATACTGGGTCACTTTCTAACATTGGCTCGGAATCTCCAGATAATCCTATCTAGACTCCCGAGAGTCCACTGACTCCTAAAGGTCAGCTAGGACTAGTTGTTTATCCTCTGAATCCTTTGTTCAATTTTGTTATGATATCATTGCAATGTCTGTACAGTTCATACAATCAGTCAGGTATTCCTTTGGAATTATCCCCTCAAACATCTTCGGTTGTTTGTCATCATTTTTTTCCACCCATGGAATCAAAAGGCGATATCCCAGTCTCCTCTCTGGGTCACTTGGAGGTTTCTGCTACACACACTCTGCACACCGTCGATGAGCAGCAATATCCTTTCCCTCCTGAAGGTTTCCCTTACACGGGAAGCATTTCAACTAGTGTTCATCCTGAGTTACCGCATAATTACGTGACTTTAGCCCAGCTGGTTTTAGGTACACCTAGTGCCTCATCATTATATCACAACCCTATTTGGTCGTCTAACGCTATGCCTACCTCAGGTCCATTCATTCAGAACCCGACCTCTCAACCAATTGTGCATCCCGTAATTACTTTAGTTCCAGTGCAACCTACCATTCTGAATCCTCTTGTTTGCTCGGTCCAAGTAACCCGTCTGGTTCAACCGACAATCTCGAGTCATTTCTCTGTTAGTTCTTTGATCCCTCCAGTAAGTGGACAGACTGTTCCATGCCTAGGGGAAAAACTTGAATGTTTCTATGATGTCTAGCACAACCAATGTGATTGGCTCACAAACTCACATGGTTGGGATGAACCAACCCTCTTCTAGTGCCATTCCAAACCCTGTTGGTCCTACTAGATCGAGCAATGTCCAGTACCAAAAGCTAAACCTTGTTGGTCCGTCTGGGTCAAGTAACATCTAGTACCAATAGCCTTATGTAGCTCAGGCTCAATACCAATCTCCTTATGTTCCATATGGTTCACAAGCGATGGTAAATCCACCTTACGTCCCTCAACCTAGAACTCATGTTTAGCTTGGTCCGTTCACCGTGCCTAGTGGATACGGCCAGATCTAGTTCGGGAACTTTCAAGATGTCACTCTAGGAACCATCCAAGTGCCCTTGTAGCAACAAGGACAGATTTTGCAACAGCAAGGTCAACCTTCGCAGTAGCGAAGGCTGTCCATGCAGCAGAAAGGGAAAATAGTGCAGCAGCAAGGACAACAACAACAATGATAAGGTCAACCCTTGCAACAGTCGCAACAAACCTTAATGCTGCAAATGCAGTATGTTCAACAACCCTCCCAGCCTATGTCCTCGCAAGGTCAAACTTTGCAGCCACAGGGACAACCTTTACAGCCACAAGGTCAGCCCTTGCAGCAACAAGGTCAAACTAGGCAGCAACAACCCTTATACTCATATCAACAGGGTCAACCTTTGCAAGGGCAAGGTCAGGGTCAAGTCTTGCAGTAGCAGGGCCAAAATCCTTATGTCCAAGGGTAGCAAGTGCAAAATCCTTATGTCCAAGGGTAGTAGGTTCAAAACCCTTTTGTCCAGGAGAAACAAGTTCAACACCCTTATGCCCAGGGGCAACAAGTGCAAAATCCATATGTCCAAGGTCAACAGGCTCAACAACCTTTTAACCCATATGTTGCTTATCAGCAGCCTATGGCTGGAAAGTTTCAAGGCTTTCAAAGCCAAAATCCTCCATACAAGCAAGGTAACTTACAGTGGGGGAAAAACCAAATTCCATATGGACAAAACCCTCCACTATGGGGACAAAATCCTTACTAGTAGGGATGGGTTTCGCAGGCTGGGCACGCTTATAGGCCTGAAATGCCTTTTAATACCCAATTGTCATTCTTGGCCACATTGGAATTGTCATATTTGTCTAGACTCATGAATGATCCAATTCTTCATTCGCCATACTGGCCTCTAGTTTTGTCCAAGATCCCGAGCGATTTTCTGAAGTTTGAAGGAAAATCGAAAGAGGATCCCCAAGCCCATGTGATGACATATCAACTCTGGTGCTCCTCGAATTCCTACGTTGATGATTCCATTCGTCTCCAGCTTTTCCAACGAACTCTCACAAGTGATGTAGCCCAGTGGTACATTGAACTCCCTTGAAGTACCTATCATGACTTTAACACTCTCACCGTGGCCTTTCTCACACGTTTCTAGCTGCCGGTTCACTATGAAACTAGCACCCATCTCCTTACGTCGCTCAAGTAAGACACTGCAACCCACATCTCCGATCACATCCATGAATGGAGACGTCGACGTCGCCTGATCAAGTTTGAGATTGTTGATCAGTTGTTGACCGAATGGTTCACCGAATCATTCGTCAACAAAATTTTTGAGGACATTGCTATGGGTGGATGTGTCACTGAGGAACATGCCATCGCGCATGCTCAGTATCTATACCTTGTCTATTCACAATCTAGAACATTATATGATATGTTGCCCTACACGCCCAAACCATCATCTGATCTAGTGACATCCAAGTCTCTGGATACACCTCTTGTCGATGGAGTAATTGGTTTAGTGTCCTAGACCCCCGAAAAATCTTCTTCCAAGCAGAAGTCAGTCTCCAACACTCCTTCCAATGATTCCTATCACAATCTCCCTGATTTTGGTAAAACCTCAGAGGTTCACATTGTCCAGTCTACCACAACGGATAAATCCTCTAAAGGTAAGAAGAAAGGAAAAGGCAAGGGTAAGGTCGATGCCCCGAAACAGGGCCCTCCTAAGTAGTTTGCTGGTGATGCTTCTCAATGGAAGCCTAAGTATCCATGCCTCATCTGTGAGGAGGATCACTCTACTAAAGATTGTCCCACATAATCAAAAGTTAGTCGTTTATCGAAAGGGACCCCAATTGTCTTGAAAGAGCCTTTTCCATCCCAGCAGACCCAAATGGTAGATCAACCCCAATCGTTTGCTTCTTCAGGTTCCCAAGTGTTCATGATGAATACGCCTATCAATGTGGCTAATGGATTAAAATATTATCAAACACCTACCCCAACAAGAGGGAAAGAGAAAGAAGGTACCCCTTCCTCTTCTATCTCGTTAGGTTCTGGTCCTCTCCATATAGAGCGACCTAGTCCTGATTCCGCCATTCGACCACTTTCTTGAGGTGTGCTACGAAATTCCTCATACAATTCAAATGCTGAAGTCACTCAAGCGCCATCAGCTATGTCTATTCTCGAGGTCCTTCAAAGCTGCCCTTCTCAGTGGAAATCATTACTGTCATCTATTGGAGGTATTGATCCAATTGACTCTAATCTCAATTGTTTTGATATGGAAAACCACGTTCCACATTTACCTCATCAGGTTTCCTTTCTCATTCAGGTGATCATAAATGAGAAAACCATTCATAGGACTATCATCAATGAAGACGCTTCCACCTGCATCATGTCTGTCAATTTTTGGAAGGCAATTGGTTCTCCTACTTTGAACCAGTCCCCTAACACTTTGGAATCTTTTGACGAACGCGATTCACGACCATTCGGTGTTCTCCCTAACCTTGTCATTACTTTGGAGGGCAAGACTATTCATGTCAAAGTAGAGATTATTGACGCCAATTTGAACTATAATCTTCTACTCGGACTAAGTTGGACCCATGCCATACATGCTGTAGGCTCCTCCCTTTTCTGCGTGATTCATTTTCCCCATCAATGGGAAGATAGTCACAGTCGACCAACTGTCCTTCTTTGCCTCTTCCTCCTTGGATGGCAATGTCCCTTATGTCAAGCATACCGATGCTCCTTATGAGAGTGTGGGGGTAGGACTTTTTAAAGATCCCTCCTTGATGGGTATTTTCCACTCCTGCCTCCGCATGTTGCCCCTATCAACATGATCTCAGTCAAGTCTGATCCTTAGGTCATTCCCTCACTGAATATTGTTGGTACATGGGGCGAGGTTATGTCGCTAAGCCCTGTTGAAATTAATTATGTGGAGATTGTTTTGGCCTCACCTTCGGTATCCTCTAATCATTCTATTTTGAGTGCATCTCTCGACATGTATTCTCAATCCCTATGGCTTGGTTCTTTGGAATCTCCTGATCCCTTAGCTGAGACTTTTCTTTCTGGCGAGAGTATCATGGAATTTATGTCCCTAGAGAAAGTACCTTGGAACGACATTCATCATCGTTCCTCATTCTTTCCTAGCCCGACAGTCATGTCTACTTGTCTTGAGAAGTTCTCTTTTCAGTTCCCAACCCTACCACTTCAGACGCCAATCATGACTCATGAAGTTTGGTTGGAAGGGAACATGGGTAAAATTACCCAAACGATGCCAATTTATATTTCTGTCAAGCCTGGTGTTATTGAAAATGTCCATATCATGGTAACTTGTTCTCCTGATGATATTAAGATTTATACTCATATGTTTCAAGAATTACGGGATGTTTTTGCGTGGTAATATGAATAAATGCCCAACATTGACCCAAGTATAGTTGTGCACGAAATTCTGACTTACCCTCATGTGAAGCTCGTTCGCCAACAGTTTCGTCCAGTGCACCCTAGAAAAGCAGCCGCCATCAAGTGTGAAGTTGAAAAACTTTTCAAAGCTGGATTTATTTATCCAATCCCTCTTACAAATTGAGTGTCTAATATCATACCGGTGACGAAGAAACAAGGTACTATTCATGTTTGTGTTGATTATCGTGATCTCAATCGTGCTTGTCCAAAGGATAATTACCCCACTCCTTTCATTGGCCAGATCATTGACGAATGCACCGAGAGTGAAATATTTTCTTTTATGGACGGGTTTTTTGGTTACAACCAGATAAACATTGTGTCGTCTAATCAAGATAAGACAACCTTTATCTATCCTTGGGGGACCTTCGCGTATAAAAATCTCCTTTTTGGCCTTAAGAATGTTGGGGCTACATTTCAAAGAGCGATGTATTATGCATTCCACAACATTCGAAACATCATTCAGCCTTATTTGGATGACCTTCCTTCTCATTCACGTAAGCACCATGATCATCTTGATCATCTTCAGCAAATTCTTCTTCGCTATAGACACTACAACATTCTGTTGAATCCGCACAAGTGTGTCTTCTATGTCGAATTTGGACGACTCCTCAACTTTATTGTTTTGAAAGAAGGCATTCACCTCGATCCTATCAAATTCAAGGCTATTGTTAATTTACCCCCTCCATCTTCATTTCATCAACTACAGAGTCTGCAAGGGAAAGCAAATTTCTTCCGTCGTTTTGTACTGAACTATGTTGAGCTAGCTTCAGGGTTCACGTGGTTGCTTAAGTAATGAACTCCATTTGTTTTGGATGAGGCTTCCCAAAAGTCTTTCGATGACTTAAAAGGTGTCCTCATTAATGCTCCTTTACTGCACCCTCTGAACTATCGTCGCAATTACTTCCTTTATCTAGCCGCAGCCTCTAGTACCATCATTATGGTGTTGGTACAAGACATTGACGAAGGTAATGAACATGTTATTTACTACCTCAGTCGCAATCTTCTTGATATCGAGACACGTTATGCTCATGTCAAGAAGTTGGCTTTGGCTCCTATTTAGGCTATTCAATGCTTTCGGCATTACATCCTCCTCTGCACTACAATTGTGATTTCTGAGTGCAACCCCATGACCTAGATCCTGACTCATCAATTGCTGGGGGGAAAGTATTATAAGTGGATTTTCATCCTCTAAGAATTCGATTCGATGTTTACTATTGCAAAGTCTAAGAAATCGCTTGTCTTCGTTGAGTTTATTTGTTCTCTTCCCTCTGCCTCTCTTCCTGCTAGTGCTAATGAGCAGATCCCGGACGAGAGCCTTTTTATGATTATCACTCTTGACCCTTGGTACGGTGATATCATTGTGTATCTCTAGACATCCACCTTCTCGTCTGTGTTGACCAAGGATGATCGTTGGCACATTCGGCATCAATCCCAACCTTACCGTATCATTGGAGATACTTTATAATGCGTCGGTGTCGATTCAATTCTTCGCCGATGTCTAACTCTCAAGGAGGCTGAGAGAGTTGATGAGCCTAAGTATTGCAGCAAGAATGTTTCAACTCCCAGGGCTACCAGCTTTACTTATCAACCTGGGGTTCATACAAACTTGGAGGTGACAGTGCTATATGCATAAGTAGAAGTGAAGGTACTGCCTGTTGTAAGCTGTATTTCACGTGCCCTCAAAACCATAAGTTGTATTTTGAAATTTCACGCAATTAACCTCCCCGGGCGACACGTAGCATGGGGAAACCACTCTTTTCACGTTCCCTCAGGCGATAACGATTGGATAGAAATCCATGTGATATGGCACGACAGTTGTTGGATCAGGTGGGACTGATCAACAGTGGAGATTGGCCAAGCTAGTCAGTAATTTGGTGAAGCGACAGCCATCGAATCAAGGGACAGATTGACGGTGGAGGTTAAAGTGGGAGAAGGAAACGTGCATAAATGATAGAGCGGGTTTAGAGGGCGGTAAGTTGTTTATCGCACGCCCTCAAAGCTATAAGTGGTTTTCTAGAACTTTACGCGATTAGCCTGCCCAGGTGACACGTAGCACATGAAGACTTCTCTTATTGCGTGCCTTTAGGAGGATAATGACTGGATAGAAATCCATGTGATATGGCACGATAGTTGTCGGATCTGTCTAGGCAGATCAATGGTGGAGACTTGACCGAGCTGGTTGGTGAGTGGGTGCGTGATAGTCATTGGATCTATCTAGGCAGATCGACGGTTGGGATTTAAAGTGCACAAAGTCAAACGCTAAAAGAGAATTCGGGCGGTGGTTGGTCAATTTTTCTTGTGAAAGGTGATCTACCAATAAAAACCATTTAAACATGAATTATTAGCTTCCACTAAGCATTTCGTGCTGAAGGAGAATGAAATGGGAATGTGAGGGAGATCAAATGACAGGAAGAGAGTGGAGGAATAGGTGACCATGAAATGAACCAAGTAACAATGTAATGAACCAGTGACGGCTTTAAATGAAAAACTTCATGCAAAATTGAAACTCTGTGTTTTTGCGGTTGCTGCAGGGTTTCTTCCTCACGTCATGGTCCCAAAGGGAGGAGGTGAGGCCGAGACACCTGTGGACAACCTTATGGATCTTTTCTTTGCCAACCTGCTAATTGAATGAAATCATAAATGATCTACTCTGCACTATTGTAATGAGACTACAACTATTTAAGCAGATGAACAGTTAAACAATAAACCTCTAGAATGGAAATGAACTAGTAAATAAGGTGAACAAAAAACAAGAAACTATGCTACTTAACAATACAATAAAGAGGAGATTTGGCTACTAGGATCGGACCCTAATGCAAGAGCTTCAACCCTTTGAGTTAACTCAATGCTAGCTAAAAAAAAACTCATCTTAATTATAAAAGAACACTGTATTACATCAAAACTGTTACAAGTCTACACTTGGACACAAAGTAGAGAAAAAAGTCTGAATACTTCTAATGCTTGCTAACTGACTAAAAAAGCCTGAGGTCCTAAGCCCTTCTATTTATACATTTGAAGTATCCAACGACTTCCTTTAAAATTAGGAAGGCATAGCTCCCAACTCAATGATAAACTCATGCTTTCCCTTTCACTAACTCGGTTGCCTTCTAGTAGGGAGGCTTCTTGTACTTTCACTTGCTTGGCTGCCTTCTAGTAGGGGGGTTGTTTGTACTTTCATCTGATGGAGGGATATTCGAATGGAGGGGGAGTAAATGAGGAGGATTTACCTCCTATAATTCCTCTCTCTGGTCCCCTCCAAGTTTTTACCAAGGTCTTTTACCATAGTTCATTGCTTTTATCTTTTATTCCTATATTACATGCACATTAGATCACAAAGCAAAATATCCAACTCTAACTCATCTCATAAGTAAAATATAATCAAAAGTATGCCATAAGTTGTTAGAATAGTTGGCTTGACTAAGATAGGAGGTGAATTAAGGCAAATTAAGGCCCATATAATTACTCAATGATGAGGCTCATCAAGAGTCTTGAATCACTGCCATTCTAGCACGTGGCGGTCATCTGTTTGGATATGCTACTCCTCAAAAGATACTTCGCATTGGTTATTTCTGACCGTCCATCTTCAAGGATTGCATCCTTGCTGTTTGCAAATGCCATGAGTGACAAATTTATCAGTGTAAAATGCATGCCCCACCCGCTCACGTTCACCCCATTATTATGGTTGGTCCCTTTTCCAAATGGGGCATTGCCTATATGACATGCAACCCTTGTTCGGCCGGGGGGCATGGTTATATTATTGTTGCCCATGGATTATTTCACCAAATGGGCTGAAGCGATGCCTACATACTCTACTGACAGTAAAACAACGACTCAAATTCTATTCAATCACATTATTTCCAGGTTTGGAGTGCCTCAACCCATTGTCACCGACCATGACTCCCATTTTCGAGATTACATGATGGCTGAGATGACTTCTACGTTGGGCTTGCGCCATGATGGCTCAACCCCATATTACCCTCAAGCCAATGACCAAGTTGAATTTGTGAACAAAGTCTTGGTTACGATGCTTCAACGCACCATTTGGATGCACAAGTAAAATTGGCATCTCATGCTCTTTTCAGCTCTATGGGCTTACCGGACCTCGACCAAAGACGCAACTGGATTCATACCTTTCTAGATAGTTTATGGTTTGGAAGTGACTTTACTAGTTAAGTGTGAAATTCCCTCACTCAAGCTAGCTGTCAAACTTCTCCCTGACACCTCACCTCAAGAAGAGCAGCTCTTGTATTTAGAATAATTGGATGAGACTTGTCGTCTTGCTGCTTTAGTCAATGAAGCACAAAAAAAAAGGGTTAAGTCCCGTTTTGACCAGTCAATCTCTCCTCGTGATTTTTCTGAGGGTGATTTGGTTTTACTGTATGATCAAGCTAATGATAAGCTGGGGGCAGGTAAGTTCAAACCCATGTTGCATGGGCCCTACATTATTAAACATGTGTTATAGAAAGGGGCCTATGAGCTGATTGATTATGAGGGAAATCCTTTAGAGAAGCCCTATAATGGGTTTTATCTCAAAAGGTACTATGCCTGAGTCATCTTGCATGGCTACTTTTGTGCAATAGTGTGTGATTCATTTTTGTGTAGTGTGGTTTGGTGTGTTATTTTTCAAGCAAATTTTCTGCTTATTATGTCTTCGTCTGCTTTGCAGATGTCTGTGACTCCTCACATCAGTTTCGTTGATAGTGCTTGCCGTAGTACCCAAAATCTATCATCTGCGGCATGGGCCATTTGTGACCCCCATGGTGAATTGATTGATCTTCAAGGTATTTGTTTAGGTTGAACAACTAATAACATTGCTGAGTATAGCGCAGTTATCGAATTGTTATCTGAAGCTATTACTCTTGACGTTCGTGTATTGGTTGTCAACCTTGATTCACAACTTGTTGTTCTTCAACTCAATGGGCAATATTCCATCAAAAACCCTCAGATATTGAGAATGTATTTGCGTATTCTTTTATTGGAGAGAAATTTTGATTACATTACATATCATCATATTCCTAAACATATGAATACATTGACAGATGCATTAGCTAATTATGTGTTGGATAGACATTTGCAAAATATGTGAAAAAACACAACATTTGTACCATAGATGTCGATAATGTTTGTCATACATTAAAACCCCAGAAAAATAATATATGTGTTCAAGTACATCTGTGGCTTGCAAGCCTCAAAAATGTAAAATGCTAATCCTATGGACTACTCGGCATCGTGCTCATGATAGCACATAATTGTTTGTACTACATGAGTCAACAATCAATGGATCCGGTTTGATACCCCCACTGTGTGTCGTTGATATTGGTGTGGGATGTCACCCACCTGGGCATACTCTGGGATACCTTTGGTCAATCCCTCTAGGTTCCATGCAATTTCCTCCTCATTATCAACTCCTTCCTGATAAGGAGCAATATCAAACTGACGAGCAACGCGCTTGGCAATCGGGGACATCCCGACAGGTCGCTCTAGTCCCACATCTGCATTTGCAAAATCGAAATGTCATGAATGCCTGTATTTCAAAAATAAAAAATAAAAATGGTTTTTGCTTACCTCCATCATCATAATCTTCTCCCTCTGGGAGTAGCATATCTAGATCATAGCGGAAGTTAGTACCGCTATAAGGCCAATCCTCTTCTACAATCAATTGACATCTCAGCCACAAAAACAAGGCAGGCTTATATGACATATGTTGGCCCCTCGATGATTCTAGGCATCATTTCACTCCAATGGACCATTCGTGGGTCTCGTGGAAATGGCAGATTCACCTCATCAAGATGGTAGTGAAATAGCGAAATCGCCTCCAAAAAGAAGGTCACTAGAATGCAACCATATCCGAATTGCTTCAGGTTTCCTGCCTTGGCTTTGGATAGCTGGAACTTCATGTTTACCTTCATGGCTTCTACCAAGTTGAAGATGGTTGGTGCAGTCTAGTCTATAGCATACTGGAACTTGGACTTATTGGACTCATGTTGTACCTGAGCCCTAACCAATCTGTTTATGGTCAAAATCAACACTTTTAGCACAAGATCTCACACAATCATGATCTTTATCTTGTCGCTCTTTGATTTCAGTGCTTATGGGCAGTGTTTTGCAAGAAACATGTTCAAACTTGCCCCAATAGGCCTGGACCCATACAGAATGACTGGTTCCCTCTTCGAGACAATCCAATGATGAAATAGATGTCAGAAGTTTCAAATTCCAGTTCTTGGTCCAGATCACAAAGACATCCTGATTGACATCACAAAGACTGATCAAATACTACAACAACTTGGGTTAAGCCCGAAGACCTGGTGTGAGGAAGAATTTGAGGAGCCCACAGTTCCTCAGGGAATTTAAACAATTTGGGTCTTCCAATGCTTGTCTATCGATTGCCTCGTGCTCATTTTCCTTCCAATCAACCATTTTTCACTGTGTTTTCCCTACAAAAACAATAAAATCAAGTCAACATTCTTCCTTGGCTAAAGAAATTTGGATCAAAGCAGAGAAACTAGATAAAAACTCAAAATTTTTGTGTTCATGGCACTAGCATGACTGTCTTAAAAACAATAGCGTCAATGGCACACTTGACCACATTAAATAACCCTTGATCGATGCGAATTCCGTGCCCGGAAATCATGCTGACCGAGGGAGAATTTTTTTTGCTAAGTTCTCCTCCATAAATCCAAAAAATGGTTAAAAACAGGCAAAACAAGCATAAAAAATGATTCTAAGGGTCTCAACTCTTACCTACAACTGACGGATCATCGAATGGCCTCTTGGATGTGCCACAATCTGCTCTTGAAAATCTAGGGCACAAATGGGTGAAATTTTCTCCACACAAGGTAAAAGGATAAAATGGTAAAAATTATTTGCTTTTTCTCTCTTTTATTCATTTTTCATGAAATATTAGGGTTTTAAAGGCATTTTTCATCTATTTTACCTCAAGAATTGGATAATACGTTTAACTTTTGTGTAGTCATAGGTGACATATTGCTGATGATGGTACTGGACTCGTGTTTAAGCTCTTTTCTCGACTCGTAAAACTCAAATGAAAATATCATCGAGTATTTTTCCCTTTTTGACTCGTTAAAGAGAATAAAAATGGCGGGTCCGCTTTCAAGCTCTTTTACGACTCTTTAAACATGAAAATATTGTCAAGCTCTTGTCATTTTGAACTTGTTAAAGGTTGCAAAACGTCATTTACCCAGTATACGTTTACCCGTTTTTCAGGTTGGGATAAACTATTTACGAAAAAGGTATTCCTTGACTGAAATGGTCAAGCGATTCTCTCAAGTATCATTTTCTAGCTTTTCGGGCTCAAGAGACACAAATGTACGAAAAGGGACCATGTGGAGTTTTTTTTTCTTTCGTGTCTTTTTCAAACTCTCTAAACATGAAAAAGATATTGAGTTACACCTTTGTCGAACTCGTTAAAACATTAAATGACATCGGATTCGTCACCATGACGAACATGAGCTTCTCCTTCCTAGGGCTCATTAATCTTACTAGGTCAGATTCATCCGAAGGATGGACTTGTAGTGCAAGCACATGCTATCCCCTTCAAGATTGCAATTAAAAATAATTGGGGTATCTTCTAGAAATGGTGGGGGAAATGGGAAATTATATTAGTTATGTTGGCAGCTCACTCTTGAACATGACACTTTTTGCTTCATGTCGGGTTGGGATATCCTCACTTCATCATTGACCTTCTTGGGTTGGGCCATTCATTATTACCTTCCATTGATCTATGCCATGTCATCATGACCTCCGATCCTATGGATCCAAAAGCCACCAAACTTCAGAGTCGTGTCACCGATATGTTCAAGAGTTGTCTTTACGAAGTTACACTCATTCCCGATTCTCTGTATCATCTGAAATCATTACATCCCTTTGTCACGTTTCGATGATGTGCGATACATCATGGCCCTCCTTTGACACAGTCACTTCCTGTCAACTTCAACTCATTATCCAGAAAGCTGGCCCAGAGACTCCCTTCCAGTACATTAGAGCTTGCATGCCCTAATGCAAATTTCTTCGCACTCGATGACAAGTTCACATCATTGGCTTTCAATTGGGTGATTTCACGGGTGTTTGACTTCAGTTTCTTTATTCACATTCCATGGATTGTGTTGCTAGTACCTTGAGAGCCATTGTCATTACTGGTGGTTCCTCTTGCACTTGTTAGTTCACATCATTGACCGGTAATCAAGCGAATTTCTAGCATGTTCAACTTCAATACATTTATTCACATGTTAGAATGTGTACTTCGATTGGGTTGTGTTGGAGCGCAAGACCCTAGGCTTAGATTATAGAAGTCTAGGTTGCAAGACGATGTGACATAATCATGCTGATATACATGTCTCTTTCAGATGGATGGTTGCGATCATACCATGAGTTGTCATATGTGATCTTTCTCGTTATTGGATGGCTGCGACCATACCTTGGTTTCGATATGATCCTCCTTACTAGATGTTTGCGCCCATGCCTTGGATCCATTTACATGATCATTATCTAGATGGCTGCATCCATACCATGATTCATGTATCATTTGTCAGAGTTTTCAGTGATGTATATGTATCTATGCTTGCTTGCAGTTTCTCCAACGATGGATTCCGGTTCCCCACATCTACTTGTAAAGAATTTCACCCCTGACTCTAGTTCAGCCTTCACGCTTTAGGGGGCATATATTACACATCATTTTGTCACTATCCATGTACTCCCCATTCCAATATCCTAGAGGACCTCTACAGTGAACCCTACATGATTTCCCATCATGAAGAAACTCCCATTATGTCCCTCTTCATGAGCAGAACAATTCCATTTTGCATCATTTCCTAAGAATCTTCCTTTTACCCCAATTTACAAGACCAACACTAATGACCCATTCCCTCCTCATGCCGATTTGCAGAGTTTGAAACCAGGACTAGCACCATACGACACAATTGAGCCTTTTCTCAGTCGTGTCGATCCTCTTTTGGCAAGTTTTTTAAATATGGAGTCGAAGCTTCCAGGTCTAGAAGCTTCGTAATGGAAGTCTGGTAAATGGTTGGGCTAGATAGAGCCGAGGAAGTCAGTTTGGGCTCCCTTCCCCTATTAGGATGGAACAAACCCAAGAGATAAAGCCTCTCTCATGATAAGAGGAAACATATCCCCTCCATACAAGCTATATAAACCCCTCTTTTTACAAGCTAAACTAGTTTCAGTCTTAGTATTTTTGGAGCTTGAATAACCAGCAAGATAACATAGCTTGTAGCCTTCTAGTTTATGTTTGTGGAGGGAGAATAGTGTGTTTGGTTTGGTTTAGAAATAAAGGGAAGAAGCCTTAACACTTACATTGTTGGGGCTATCCATGAGATGATGGCAGAGGTGTGGGAACCCAGATACGTCAGAGGAGACCAACAACGTCAAGGTATTGGTTGTAATATCTTTCTGAATTTATATGATTACAACTATTGATTGATTTCCTACATTAAGTGTTATCTTACATTTGATGGCTTAATATTCCTTGACCTTTTAAGTACGCTGAATGCAATTTGTATGCTATCACGTTTGTTGTTGTTGTTTGTTTTCGTGTTTCAGGTATTTGAAGGAAGGAAACGAAAGATAGTTGGAGTAAGGAAGCATGATCATCACCAAGCGAAATAACTCTCTAAGAGGTAGGTCCTCTTATTTGATCCTAGCTTAAGGAAGTTTTCCATAGATTGTTTGTTTGTGGCTAGACCCTCTCTCTCAGGTTAAAGGAATTGTCTTTGTCCACATTGAGAGTTTACCTACATCATAGGAACTTCACACAATGAGGACCATTGCTTCTTAAGGAGGGAGGAATGATCCGAATAGAAAATGGCATCAACCCATGGTATTCATCCATCGATGTTATTCATCCACCCATGGAATTTACCCATGTTATTGTAAGTGGCATCCACCCATAGTATTGTAAGTGGCATCAACCCATGGTATTTTCCCATGTTATTGTGACATCCACCCAAGGTATTCACTCAGCCATGGAATTTACTCGTGGTATTGTAACCAAAAAAGGCTATAAGTAACAAGTTGCATTTTGTAAAAGGACAAATTGTCCACCACAATGTAGCTTTCACAGTTATTCTCCATTTTAATGACAAATTTCTGTGGTTTTATTTACTATGTTTTTTCTCATTTTCTTTCTAGCATTGCAATTTTTCAGATCTTGGGGGCCTCCTCCCCCAAGATCCATTTCAATTTTTTAGATCGTGGGTGCCTCCCCCCAAGATCTGGATCAAGAAGGATGGAACATAGAGACTTTGTATTGACTATTGGGTGTTGAATAAGATCACTATCCAAAATAGGTATCCAATCCCACAGATTGATGACCTTCTAGACCAGCTCAAGGGTGCCAAATATTTCAACAATATTGAATTGAAGTCCGGTTTTTGCTAGATATCAATTGAACCTGCCAATGTGTGGAAGACTACCTTCAAATCTAAGGAGGGCCTTTTCGAATGATTGGTCATGCCTTTCGGGTTGACTAATGCCCCCACAACCTTCATGCAATTGATGTACGACATCTTGCGGCCCTTTAACAACTCATTTGTGATAGTGTATTTATATGACATCCTTCTCTTCAGCTGGAGTTGATGAGAAAATACATCATATTAGACGGGTCCTCCAAACTCTGTGACAACACAAATTGTGTGCTAATTTGGAGAAATGCACTTTTGGTATGACCCAGGTTCAATATCTGGGGTACATCATTGATGACAGGAGTGTGCATGTGGACCCAACCAAGATATAAGTTATTCAGGATTGGCTAACCCCAAACACTCTAACAGAGCTCCACAACTTTCTGGGTCTTGCCAATTTCTATCACAGGTTCGTGTTGGGATTCTCTTATATCACTTGGCCTTTGAGTCAAGTCACGAAGGGTGGAGTGAACATAAAGTTCTTTTGGTATTAATCCCAGCAAAAGGAATTTGTTGAGTTGAAGCATCGCCTCCACTCTACACCAGTGCTCACATTACCAGACCTACAACAACCATTTGAAATTGAGACATACGCCTTTGACTATGTTATTGATGCAGTTCTTACCCAGTAGGGGCATTTGGTGGCATGTCACAGTGAGACACTTTCAAATATTGTCTGAAAGTATCGCGCTTATGAAAAAGAGATGTATTCAATTGTGAAGGGCTGTTAATAATGGAAGCATTACATCATAGGAAAGGAAATGGTCATCCACAAAGACCTCTGATCCCTGCAGTTGATACAGACACAAGGAAGGTTGCAGAATGATCACCATCAGAAATGGTCCACATATATGCAACAGTTCCATTTGAACATCAAATAAAAGAAGGGAAGCACCAATAATGTTGCAGACTGTCTCAACTGACCATCGGTTATGGCGATAACCATTGTGCTCAAATCTTGTGGACACGAGATTTCGGGGTGGACGCATCTTTACAAGAGTGATCCAGAATTTGGTAACACATACGAGATGCTATTGGAAGGCAAGAAAGTTCCATATTTTCACCTTTATGATGTACTATTATGCCACTTGGGAAACCTTTGTGTTCCTTCAAGTGAGTGTGCTAAGATTATTTTGGAGGCACACTACAGTTAGGTTGTTGGAACTTTTGGAGTAGAGATCATAGTGGCAGTGCTGCAAAAGTACTTTTATTGGTCAAACCTTAGATAGGATGTTGGGAATTACATCATATCCTACATTTCATGCGCCATTTCCAAATAGAAAATCAAGAAGCAAGGCCTATATACTCTTATTCCTACTCCTAGTCAGACTTGGGAATCCATCTCCATGGATTACAAGTTGGGACTTCCTTCTATTAAGCATGGAAACGATTGCATTTTCATGGCCATTGATAGGTTCTCTAAGATGGCCATTCTGGAGGCCTAAAATAAGAGTATCTCAACAAAAGCCACAATTAATATATTGTTTGAATGAGTGTGGGTAAACTTTGGGATCCCACAGTCCATTATCTTAGATCAGGAGAATAGGTTCTTGAGTGCATTTTTGTCAAGGCTCTGGTAGATGATGGATACCAAACTCACTAAGTCCATGACCTTCCACCCCTAAATTAATGGCCAAATAGAGGTCATCAACAGGATGATCATGCACATTTTGTGCATGTAGAACTAGAAATCGAAGTATCCATGTACATGTTATGAAAGCCTCCCCTATGTCCAACACAACTACACAAAATATCTCCATAGCTCAAATGGTCATAGCCCCTTTCAAGTGGGGTTTGGATTCCAACCACTATGTCCCATTGTTGTTTCCAAAACATTTTCATCTACTTAAGCAGATTCGGCTCATGTCCTGTCCAAAGCTGACAGGGCTAACAAATTCATTGAGTGTATTCAACAAATCCACCTGTAGGTCCATGAAATAATGGAGAGAGTAAATACTAAGTATAAGCAGTGTCATGATCAGCATCGGGTGCCACACAAGTTCGAGGTGGGCAACAAAGTTTGGTTAGATTTGCAGAAGGAGTGTCTTGTTAGGCCCCACCGCAAGCTTCATCTGCTCTGATGTGGGTCGTACACCATCATGAAGGTTGTAGGGGACTATGCCTTCAAGATCAACATTCCACAATTCCTTGGCTTGCACCCAGTATTCAATGTGGACAGGCTGCGACCATACTTTCCCCCATTATTGGACACATCTGACATTGCTGAGCAGCTGCCACCAACAAAGCTCAATCCAAGATGCATCAAACAGGCCACAACTGATAGGATCATGGACAAATAGATCAAGAACACTTTCCAATAGAGGATCCAACTATATTGAGTTGTCAAAGTAGACCAACTCCTTCACCATGGAAAGTGGTTCACCATGGACTAGGCTCAACAAAAAATTCCTCACCTCACAGAGGCTTTGCACACCAATGGGGACCATTGCTTCCTAAGGGGGTAGGACTAATCCACGTGGATATTGGTGGCCACCTGCCTATTCCACCCAAAACTTCAATCGATTTCATCAATTTCCTTGATTGTAGCAACATTTACTATATTTAGCAAATTTTCAAGTATCGAACTTCTGGAGTTGTTTGAACCCCCTAAACGATGTTTTTTTTAGGTCTGTAGTAGACCTGTAGCGTCGGTGTGGCCTATGTATACGAGCCTGTAGCAAATCCTATATTAATTAGAGAGATATTTCCAACAAGGTATCATATGCACCAAACAAAGATCATATGACCAAGTTACAACCTCGTGAAGTTGGTTGCCTAACTAACCCCAATGGGGCCCACAAACTCTTGGCGTTCCATCTCCTGGGGTTAGGATTTTGGTTGTTTAGGGTTTCGTTTTGCTGTTCAATAATAAAAATTCCCCATGAGCCTCATTGTAACTGAGTGCAGAGGCATGTAACCGCCAAATCTTTTCTTAGAGATAAGCTATCAGTGCCCGATCTAGTTTATTTCCATTATGTATGTAAGCATATTTCAGTTCTTTGATATTAATGGAATGGAGTTTTATTTTTGTTGCATCTCTGTGTTTATGTTTATATTTGTATTTTGTTGCATTCCTATATAAATCTGGATCACACATACATCCTCTTTTTCACATTCTCTTTTTGACACACATTCCTTATCCTGCTTATAGTTCAATTTTTTAACATCACAACTTGTCTATTTACTTCGAAAAGCATTAGTGTGGGTGCTAATCAAATTTCCAATGGTTCACTATGGGACTTGTGTTAGAGAGAAAATTTTTGTGGAGGTAGTGTAACTGCAATTGTACCCCTCGATAATGTATGATAATTGTGGATCTTTATAGATCAAGCTTCCACCATTAGATTAAGGATCTTTGCAAATAAATCATGACAATAATCATAGCCACTATTAGAGTCTCTAGAGCTACTAATGACGTAATTTATTTTTTTCCTATTTTAAAATTGGATTGCAATCTATGAGAAATACCAAAATTATATTAGGAAAATATTTTTTTGTTTACAGAAAGATGGAAAAAATGAGCTTCTTCACCCTCAGTATGACAACCACGAAATAAATGGTGATGTACATCGATGTAGGGTATAGCCAGTGAATTAAAAAGAGGTATATAGATACATGTTATGTGTGTGAGTTAAATGTATTCAATCGGTAAGTCTGATAATACGTTATTCTGTTGTTTGTTGGAGCACATGTGGAGAAATATGTGTTAGCTATCTTTTGGATTCCTAGTTCATAACAACGTAAGGTGGAATGCTTCTATGGTCCGATTTCAATTGGTTGTTTTTATTGTATTCCGTTGTTTTGATTAGGTATTTTGACCATCCTCTGTTATTATTAGGTGTTATAGATATTTATGACTTTCTATCCTTGATTGGGTTTTGGAGGTGTAGGCTGAGTGAATAGTTCAAGGAGACTGGATTTTTTATGCTTTTGTATCTTCGTTTTCGCTGCCTTCTTAGGGATTCTGTATATTTTCTCTTGTGGTCTATGGCTATTAATTTAAATAATTTCTTTTGGGACTATGTATTGGTTCATTGCACTGTAAGACTAGGTGGGTTGTTTTTGTTCTAGAGTGGGTTAGTATTTTGTTTAATGTGGAAAGTTCTATTAGTTTATCTCGTCCATAATGTCTAAATTTTGAGTCTTTTTGTTTACTGGTGAAATAAAAGATGCAATGTTAGCAAGGCAGAGCAAGGCGAGGGGTTGGTGAGTGAGGGGATTCAAGTCAGCATCACCTGGAAAACATTGGCTAGGGTGAGGCTGTAGACCCCAACCCTATAAATACAACTAATTTAAATGAGCCTCCTTCTATTCAATAAAATTGTGCAACTAGCTCAGATATATCAAGTTTATTTTGGAATAACTCATTAGAGACAAGCATTATGACCAAAATATGATCATCTCAGTCATGAATGATCTCAAATGCAACTAGTGGTACATGCAATATATATTAGTGAGTCTGCAAAGGGGTTAGTGGTGCCTATAGGAAAAGCGGTTCACTTTGAAGGTAGATTGGCTCACATGGAGAAACATGTACATTATGTATTTCAACCTCTATCATCAACTATTTTAGGACTAGAGAATCCTATTCGGTAACTTCCCCTAATAGTTAATCACTCTTCATTTTGTACTAATCCTAGAAGTTTTTTTGGCTCTATGTTCCTTTTTGTTTTTGGACAGTGAAGCAATTTTGGCAATTTGTGATCTTTTTTTGTAATTACCTACTGGCCAATAGGTTTGTTAAGAGTGAGGCCAATAACATTATTGTAATATTTTTCCATAAATGAAAAGCCAAGATTCACACACAAAAATAAAGAAAGAAAAATATTGGCCAATAAATCTGGTAAGATTGAGGCTGGTAAGATTTTTTAAGTTATTCTCGACAATGTAATATTTTTTGCATAAATGAAATGCTAGGATTCACAAAAAAACATAACATTTTATGTATTGGAAAATGTTAATGCATATTCTGAGTTACATACATGCAACACAAACATAGAGCCACAATTCATGATAATTATATAGTTGCAAGAACTTATTATTTGTGCGGTAGGAGAATCAAGGCATGTGACTATGTGCAGAGATAAAGTGATGGCTAAGTTTGTTATACCAATTATAGGATTTGAAAACCTAGCCACAAAACCTTTTTGTAAATCCCATGCATTTTAAAACATGCAAAAAGAAACATAGCATATGGATGAAAAGCATGAAGTTCCAAACCCAATTTCTAAATCGTAAAAAACCATTGAACAATGATTAATATTATGCCACGAAATCATTGTAATGGCAACATGTGGCATATAAATAATTGGTAGTATTAAGTCCAACAACGTGTGAAAAAGGACAAATGCTAAATAACAATGGTCCTGAGTAAAGCGTATGTGAAAGAAGTAGTGTGCAGAGTAAAAATGTATGAAATAAGTATGCAAAGGAAAAAATGCACACAGATGTGCAAATGTGGGAGTATGTGCAAAATAAACATCTAAATATTGAACACAAATCTTAAATGTTATTAAGCACTTGAACGATGTCTTGATTATGCATCAATTCACCGAATTAATGTCAAAAAGACTTACATATTAATATACGCTAGTACCAACCAATAATTACAGTAGAATGATTAGAGTCATCGAACATGGTTTTCAAAGCCGTGCATCGGATCATCTGCAAAGCAGTTTTGTCTGATCTCTTTTACATCTCGATATCAAATAAAACAAGCCCACGTTGACATAGTAGTGTGGGCAGTTAATCACCCATTCTTATTTTTCACCTAATATACACGTAAACCAAACTTTCATGCATCAAACTTTAATCAGCCAAAACCACTAATTAATTGATTAATATGTAATGTTGTGCATGAGGGAGGTGTGCAGAAAAAGTGTGTAGAGGGGAAACGCACGTGGAGGTACAAACATTGCAAAGGAAGGTTTGTGTTCCTTGTTTCACACACCCATTCTCCCGCACAACACTTCTTTCTCATATGCATTAAAAAGACACTTCATTTAATATTGGATAATAATTATTTAATTAACAAATGTAAAACCACAAATGCACTTAATATTTGGCAAGCTCAAATAAAACGTGCCTAAATTGACATAGTAGTGGGGAGGGTTAATTGCCCGCCCTTATTTTGCACCCAATATACATATAACCCAATTTTTTCATGCCCCAAATTTTAGTAAGCCGAAAACACTTAGTAATGAATTAATATGTAGTGTTGTGTGGGAGGGAGGTGTACGGGTATGTATGTGGAGTTATGTAACATTGCGGAAGAAAGCTTACGTTCCTTGCTCTACACAACCATTCCCCCGCAAAACACTTCTTCCTCGCACACATTTAAAAGATACTTCATTTAATATTGGATAATAAGTATTTAATTCACAAATGTGAGATCATGATTGCACATCGTATTCAAGAACCGTGAATACCAAGGTTCATTGTTTCTACTTTAATACAATTTTTAAATGATCAAAGCCATCAAACATAGTTTTGGAAACCACACACCAGATCATCGACAAAGTAGTTTTTCCACAACCCCTTTACATCCCGATATAAAATAAAATGAGCCCACGTCAACATGTTAGTGGAGCGAGTTAATCACCCACCCTTATTTCACACTCGATATACATGTAAACCAAACTTTAATAAGCCAAAACCACTAATTAATTAATTAATATATAGTGTCGAGGGGTATGCAGAAGAAGTGTGCAAAGGAGAAATGTATGCGAAGATGCAAAACATTTCTAATGATTTTTTTTTATTCTTTGCTCCACACATCTATTCTCGTGCACAATACTTCTTTCTCACCCACATTAAAAGGACACTTCATTTAATATTAGATATTAAGTTTCTTCTTAAAGTTAAAATAATTTCATGTATGCGAAATAAAGTTCCCTCTGCACCCCCGTTTTCCCACACATCCTTCATTTTGCACAAATTCATGGCTTCATACACATGTTCTCCCACATACCTAAATCTATAAAAGTTTAAAGTTTAAAATGAAATAAGAAGTAAACACACTAGAAGTCCTTGTGTTTTTTTTTTTCTCGGTAAACTGACTAACTATTATATTATATGTACAGATAAAAGATTATAGACATTGTAGCATGACTTTGACCCTAGCTTCCATGGCCACCCGCGGCGCCATGGGTGTAACCGACTGAACCAAAAGCTCCCACGCAGGGGTAGCATCCACCATGTTTCCCTGGAGCCTTTGGACGACAGATTGAGGCTCAAAACAGTTCCAAAAAACCAAAAAAAGACACAGACTATCCAGTTATTTATCAGTAATCCAGCCCACGCAGGGGCGGCCTTCCATGACCAATTGGGGACTAATTTTACCCAACGCACTGACACTGAACCTGACCAAAATGAACTGGATATTTTTTAAAAACAACAAAAAAACAGACTGAGTTCTAACCCAAACCAAGTAACCCGCATTCGACTGAATTCTGGACTGGAGCTATTTGAGGATGATCGCATCTTGAGCCTGAGCTGGGAGGCTACTCGTCCTCAGGAGGCTTCTCCTCTTCAATTGTGCACCATCCCTGACCTTCAGGGATCCCCTCCCACATGGCAGCCCATTTGGCTCGCTCCTCGTCTGTCGCATTCGTCACCTGGGAGGTAGAGGGGTCGGCCTTGATCGCTTTCCCTGATGTACCTTCCCCTCTTGGAGGAGGCGGCAAGGGGTCAGCTTGTCCCGAGCCTGCGGGGGGTGTATCCTCCCCTCCTGGAGGCATTTCCTCTTTAGCACCTTCCGGGACTTGGGTAAAGAGAACAGAGACGTGAGCACAGATGCCATGAGTGTCCCGGGATTTACCCAGGGTAAATACCACAGTGCCGAACGCAGGGAGGGCTGGCCCCTCCTCGCTAGCCCCTCCAACTTCCGTAATTTGCCCTGCATGGAGAGGCGTGACCCCCGCCCGGTGGTAACAGTAGCAGCAACAGCAGTGGTGGTGCTCCCTCTCTGCTCCCCCACCACCACGACCCCGACTCGAACCACGTCCAGAACCCCTTCCGCTGGGCTGCCTATGTCGAAGCCTAGCCATGGGCAAGTTCTTTTCTCCTGTGCTGGCTTGGAGCTGGTCGCGTGGCCTCCCTGAAGCCAGAATTCTACACTTGCCCCGCCCAAGCACCACCACCACCTTCGTATTGTCCCTGATTTCCTCTGTTGCCGACTCCCAGCCTTCCCAGTTCTCCTTCTGCGTCCCTGAACTGGCCAATTTCGTTGCCACTTCCGATGAATTAGCCCCCCATGCTTCTGAAATGCAGACCTCAGAGTTCGCCGCCCGAACCTCTGAGTCTGCCACCTTGCCTTCCGAGGAGCTTTCCGAGTTCTTATGGCCAGCCCCAGATTCGAAATGTCGAAGGGTCCAAAGGGCAGCCTGTGATGGCGCGCACCTTTTCCCGCAGCAAATCCTCCTCTGCAACTGATAATTTTGCCACCAGGTAACTTCGTGACCTGAGAGACCGGGAAACCTTGGCCAATTGCAACCTCTTGTCTGATATTTATCACCTCCCCATTGATCTGTGCGCCACCATAGTTCCCCCATCCTGTCAACCTGCTCTGCATTAATGCTTTGAGCTCGCATCAGCTAAAATGATTCGATGACGGCCTAGATCATGTTATATTTATTATGCATGGGGCGTCACATGGGAGCCATGTGGCTCAGCCCACGGTATCCTGCTATCACCCGCAACCGGGGACTAGAAGTCCTTGTGTTAGTGTTAGTGTCAATGTCAATTTAAGAGCACTCACTGATGGAATGCATCTCCCCCTTAAAAAAAAAAGTCGACAAACTATTGAAAATTGAGGGACTTTGACCGTGAGGTGAGTGCGATGGAATGCATCTCCCCCTTAAAAAAAAGAAGTCGACAAACTATTGATAATTGAGGGACTTTGGCCGTGAGGTGAGTGCTACAGTGCTTGGCAAGACAAAGACTAATAAGAGAAAGATAAAATCTTTATAATTATTAGAAAAATAGTTAATCTCCATGCCTTCAGCGTTAATTAACATTATTTTATAAAAAATAAATTATTTAATTTTTTTTATAAATATTAAAATTGTAATATAATTTTTTTATTTTTTTTCAGAATTCCACTCCATTTAAATAAAAATCAATCTTAATGTTGAACAAAATTTTAAAATTTTATAGATATTGAAAATTATTTTAATTTTAAACTTTTATGAAAATTGAAAGTTGTTTTAATGTAAAGCTTTTTTCACAACTACACTAAGTTTAGTTCAAGGCCAACTTTAATTTTAAATGAAAAAACGATTTTTCAATGAAGTCAAAATTTACACGGAGTAACAATCGTTTTGTAATCGAGATGTCATTTTCAGGCCATGAGTGTCCCCACCCAACCTTTTGATGTAAAGTCATTGTCAATCAGTCTTTGGATTTCGTTGACCGTTACCTTTACTAGACGGTGAATAATAATTACAGTGATTTGGCTCTTACATGTCTCATCCCTTTAACGCTTGCAATGGTGTGAACTCTCTAAAGGGTCCAACGACTTTAAAGAAAGGACAGAGTGTCTTGTCGGCAGAGGGTATTGGAGTAATTCATAAAGTTCAAAGGAACTTTCCATGCACCGTATACAACGTATCAAATTATTACTTTATAGTTAGCGTTTGTATTATGTTTATTTAATGAAGGTTATTGGGCAAAAGCCACGAAGGTCGTTAAGTTCGTTATTTTTTGGGGGATGGTGAATAAGTTATTAATAGGAAATCTTTTGAATAAATCCTATGTTATTTATTTATTTATTTCCCATTGGTTCGATACTTGATTTGTAACTAGTAGTCTAGTTCTTGACCAATGGGAGCTAAAGCTCTCGAAATAAAGGAGGAAAGAATAGGTAGGAATGAGACTAGATATTAAAGAAAATATCCAACCAAAAAGTATTATATTCGGGAAATAGGAACATGAATATAC
>APFE030017282.1:0-18256 GCA_000404065.3 Pinus taeda
ATAGACATGGTTAAATTTGTTACTTTTATTTTTATCACCATTATGCACCCAAACACCTCAAATTACAAAAGTGGGTGTATGCATAGTCTTCCACTCAGAGATGGTTAAATTTCCACATGTTTACATTGTTTATAGACATGGTTAAATTTGTTACTTTTATTTTTATCACCATTATGCACCCAAACACCTCAAATTACAAAAGTGGGTGTATGCATAGTCTTCGACTCAGAGATGGTTAAATTTCTCCTGTCATTTTAGATACCATAATGTTGTGAAAGTCATTGTCAAATTTGACTTAGAAACAAATACTATGCTCTCATTAACATAGCCAAAATTAATTTTTTCTTGGTTCCTCTACTTTATACTCTTCTTTGTATTTCTTTTTCTAAATTGTGAGATGTGGGATAATACAATATATTTAAAGTTGATAACTGAATGTTTTGGATGATTATAATGTTTAAGGAGGAGATTCGAGATATTGGTTTTTTTTTTAGATGACTTATGTAGATAATTAATTAATAATATATATGAAATTTTATTTGTCTATATTTATGTGAATTAGATGGTAGTTATGCAGTATTTTAAAAATTAAGGATATGAATGACTGTTAAGAACAAGATTTTGTTCAGTTAATTATATATGGATATTGAAATATAAACAAAATGAGGATGATTTTTATATATTGAGACTTTTTAGTGGTTAAGTAGTACAATTCAATCAAAGAGTTAAAAAATATTGTGCCAATTGGAATAAGTAGGTTAAAGTGCACAAACTTTAGAGAAGATGTTTTTCACTTTCACATGCACTATCCCTAATGGTCATTTGAGCTGCGCTATATTAAAAGACAAACAAATTCATGTTACTTGTAAACATTCAATGACAAAATGTTGATAGCTTAGGTATCAATTGACATTAAATACCCCTCCAACTAAAATACCATCCCTAGATATAAGAAATCAATCTACCCTAACCATGGCTATTTATTTATTTCTTATGTTAAAAATAATCAAAATACTCAAGATTGAAACTATAAGGGCTTGCAATTGTTTATTACCTAGTGAGTAAATATAAGATAAACTACAATTCTATATTCTTGAATATATCAATCCTAAAAAAATAGGAATTCATGAAAAATGTTTAGTAGTTTAAAACAAAAACACATTGAGATTTAGAGTGTTGCATCACATACTAAGTACTTTGTTTCAATTCAATTTCTATATATGGTGTAATTGTTCCAAAAAAAATGTTTAGGACTAACATCAAGCCTCATCCTTTTCTCAAAGATGCCATTTAGTTGGACTCTATGACATGAAATTAAGTACTACCAAATGGCTTAATACTCCTCCAACCTCATTAGTGAAACATGACACCATAAAAGACTCTCATAAAATCATATCTTTGTTCATTCTTAGATATAGATAATCTTACAATGAGTGTTTGAAATAAATACTTGTGAGTATTGCAAGTAGTTGCCAAGTAGTTAGAGATCATAGGTTCTATTTTTGTATATTGTTAATCATAAATCAATATACCCTAACCATGGCTATTTATTTATTTCATATTTTAAAAATAATCAAACTACTCAAGTTTGAATATTTTTCAAAACTAAGAAAAAAAAACTCAAAATTATTAAAAAAAAATATGGCCAAACAATACTCAAAGTATTAAAAAATATGACAAGAAAAAACAACCCAAAAAGGTATTCAGAAATTCATAAAGCCTTGCAACATCTATACAAAAAAGTGGGATTTGATCTTGGTGTTGTATGTAATATTTTAGAGTTAAAGAAACAACTATTTAAAAATTCTTGGTAGAACACTTTTTGATATTTTTAAGTTCCACATAGATTATCATTCCAATAGGTTGATACCACTACTTCAAAAGATGGAAGTGGCTAGCTACTAAAATATTACTAACAAATTATCCAAAACATAAACCTAAAATAATGTAGAGCAATGTGTACCAAGTCCATCAACTTTTACAACCAAAGAAAAAAATATCTAAATTTGTAGCACAGTGATAGTCTCATTCTCACTGACAATAATTACAAATCTAAAATATATATAAAAGAATTCTTCTATTCTAATAACCTATTGGTATAGGTTAGGGAATCCTATGACAAGTAGGGCTAAATAAGTCAAAGTAGTATTGTGTATAACAATTTTTTATGGGGGACTTTGAAATGGTTTGGGAGGGTGTCAATATATTATTTTTCCTTGCAACTTCATTATTTAAAGAAAATATTAATACATTGCTAAAAAATGACTGGAAGTCTAACCAATAATTGTGGGAAGGAGAAATGAGAATGCCACAATTAGGTTTGCCATTATGTGGTGGTATGATTTCAGGTTCTTGATCTTCCTATTATGTGTTTCTCGTGGCCACTCTTGATCTTCCTATTATGTGTTTCTCATGTCCACTCTAGGTCCCCTCAACTACCACTTGAGAAATTCATGGATTGAATTCCATTGAAATATATTCCATTATAGACTCTCGAAGCCACATTCCATTATAGACTCTCGAAGCCACACAAAAAAATTAGCCCTAGAAGTGTCATGGATTTCATACCAAATTGTATGCAACAATAGTAACAAAAATAACAAACATAATCCTGAATAATGTGAACATGATGGAGAATCCTCTAATTAGAATGAAACATATGATTACACAAACAATATCAAATTGCAGTAATGAACAAGCTAGTGTTAGCCTTTGGCATGGAGGGCTAGTAGGCATCAATTAGGCTTGAGATAGCCTTCTCTCTTATGATGAGAGACATCCTAACATTTTTGAAAAGGAAAACCACAATGATGAGAGAAGAAGAGCATGGCATTTTAGTTTGTAGGAAAACAATTGAGCTTCCCAATATGACATCCATAATTATTGATGAAAGGATTTATGGTGGTTTTTAATGGGCTCATACAGCCAAGCTGCACAAAAACTATTATGGGTAGGATGAGTAAACTAAACCCCTAAGCCAATTCAATATTCCACTAAAGTCTTAACCCCATCATCATTCTAATTCCACAACAAAAAGAAGAAAATAAAATTAAAAGGTGAATTAGGATTCAGTAATATGAATAAATGGTGTGTAATCCTCTAATGTTCACTGAATCAGTGGATGGGGCAACGAAAACATCCATTGAAGACATCCACTTTTATAACATGAAAATCCTTACGGCATGAAGTAGTTGTTATAATTTGGTATCTTAGGCTATACTTTAAGAAAACAAGAATCAAAATAAAAGTTGAGGACATTAAAACACTTTTTCCTCTATGTAAGATAATCATATCACCATTATGCACCCAAACACCTCAAATTATAAAAGTGGGTGTATGAAGAGTCTTCCACTGAGAGATGGTCTATTTCTCTTGTCATTTTAGATACCATAATGTTGTGAAAGTCAATGCTAAATTTGACTTAGAAAAAAATACGATGCTCTCATTACCATAGCCAAAATTAATTTTCTCCTGGTTGCAACAACTCTCCATCTGAAATAATATTTTTTCAATGAAAGATATAATTTTAGAGTAACCAAAAACATTAAATTAATGAACCAATGGAAAAAATAGAATAACATGTAGCTGGCATTGTGTCAACCTCCAGTGGAGTTGGCAATTCCTACCCTTATAAATCTCATAAATAACCCATGAGTCAAATAGAGACACTTATTTTGAATATGATATTCTTAACTTAGGGAAATAGAATTCTTTCCTAAATAAAGACTTTGAAAAAGCTTATAATGGGATTAACTAAAAATTTATCATCAACATGTTTACATTGTTTATAGACATAGTTAATTTTGTTACTTTTAGTTTTTTATTTTACAAGAAATGTTTTACTCCACAATTTCATTGTGAGTAGGTTGGTACAATAAACATGGGTAGATGCCCCACTTCCAATTACATTGTCTCCATCTTTGAATAAAAACTGAAAGCTCTTCTACATTGAATCCAAATTTAAGAAAAAGATAATTTCAATGATAATTTTTATGATGACAAAAATCCCATCTAAAAACTATCATTCCATAGATAAATAAGAATCATTCCTTATGAGCATAGAAACAAGTAGAACAATCTCCAATTTATCATTGCTACTCAAAATATTAACTCAAGTCCTTGAATTTCCTAAAAGACTTGCCCTCTTTCTAACACTCATAAGTGAGTTGGCAATAGGGTTGTTTAAGTTATTATTGAAAAACTAATAGCAATGAGAGCCAATGTGTTGAGACTTTTGGGAACCAATTCAAAGAGCTCATTATTTGAAAGAGTCAAAGAAGTGAAGAGATCCCAAAGTGTTGAGAATTTTTGTTATATGCTACAATTCTAGGGAAAATAAAATCTCTAGAACCAAGTTGTTTGAAATTGGTTGTTCTTAATGGGGAACCACTACAGGTTCTTTCTTTGATTTCACCCACAAAATGGTCGAAGATTAGAGCAGCAATATTGACATTAGGTGACCAAAGATTCCTTGAGCATTCTACTATTGAGATTTTTTCTATAGACTCTATAGGGTTGACTTTTGTCAAGTGTTGCTATTAATTGTTTTGATTATACATTGGCAAGGCCCATATGAGAGAGGCATTTCTCAAGTGAAAAAAAAATGGGAATAAGAAAGTGCTTCATGTTTCCTCCTTAGTATGTTTTTCATTCATTCACATATCCAAGTTGATGAGACTACATGTTGAAAACACTATTTAGAAAGGATAACCTGTGGCAAAATTTAACTTTTCACTAAACTTAAAATCATACTCATATCACTAGCACATTGCTATATAAACATATCACATTACATGTGTATCGCTGTGGCAAAGCCATTCATTGAATTCCAATCCCATGACCAATGCCAATGCTTCCTTACAAAAGTTGATATTGATGGGCATAACTTACCACAATTAAAATGTTTTATAAAGATACAATGAATATATAACCTGTACCAGAATTATAAATTAAATGGCTTTGAAATGTTTTCTGCCAAAAGAATGAATAGATAACATATACTAGAATTATAAACTAAATGGCTTTGAAAGAAAACCAAAAAAATATAATAATTACGGTGATGCAAGTTCTCTTGGAATATTGGTATTGTAGTAACAGGAATAATTCATCACATCCATTAAGAAATATCTTACAGGACTAACCATATTGCAACAGATGCCATACAGGACAATATAAAGAATTGCAACAGATGCCATACAGGACAATATAAAAAAGTATCTTACCGGACTAACCATATTGCAACAGATGCCACACAGGACAATATAAGAATTCAACTCGACAGCCATTCCCATCCATGTAATGTTCTCCACCCAGGCCCGACTAAACCCTGAACATCCACGAAGAAATATCTTCCCGATTTTAACATAGGCAACAAATTCGATAGAGGACGATATTATAAATTAAGCAGCAAGCCCAGCCATGCAAATTTCGTCTCCTGTATTTATACTTTGCTACCAGTTTGAAAATTTGAATTTTTTGGAGCCCGAGCAAAACGTGAGCCCTCCAAAAATTCTCGGAGGCCAAGGCGTAGCCGAGGCCAACGAGGGGGGTTGGAAATAGTTTTCAACCAGCAATTGACGCGCCTCGGTTTTACCTCACTAGCTGCGTCATTGCCCCAAGCGCCTCGGTTTTACCTCACTAGCTGCGTCATTTGTTCATCTGCTTTATACTCTTTTTTGTATTTCTTTTTCTGAATTGTGAGATGCGGGAAAATACAATATAAAATGAATGTTTGATTATAAGGTTGATAAATTTTTTTGTGTAATCAGATGGTAGTTATGCAGTGTTTTAAAAATTAAGGATATGAGTTGATTGCTAAAAATAGGATTTTGTTCAGTTAATTGAATATGGATATTGAAATATGAAGAAAATAGGATGATTTTTATATATTGATATTTTTTAGCGGTTAATTAGTACAACTCAATCAAAGAGGTAAGAAATATTGGGTGAATTAGAATAATTAGGTTAAATTGCATAAGCTTTGGAGAAGATGTTTTTCACTCTCACATGCACTATCACTAATGATCATTTGAATTACCCAAGACAAACTAATTTCTCACCAATTTTTTAATAAATTCATGTTAGTTGTAAACATTCAATGACAAAATGTTGATACCTTAGGTCTGAATTCACATTAAATACCCCTCCAACTAAAATTCATCTAATACCCATGTGATTGTTATATCATTCTCCTCTACTTAAATTTAATATAGTACCCTTAACTCTTTTGCATAAGATGGAGTCCAACCAATTCCAACAACTAGTCCTAAGGCCCCAAAACACCAAACCTACATAATTTTAAAGCAATCAACTATTTTGTGGAAGATACAGTCTAAGCCACTCAAACTAATCCTAAGGCCACAAAGAAAAAAACCACACCATTTTAAAGAAATCAAACTAATGCTAAGGCCACAAATCAACAAACCCACATCATTTTAAAGAAATCATCTTCTAGTTCATGAATTCTTTGAGGTCAGGCACTCCTAGTCACACTTTCAATTCTCTGCCCTATGTGGATCTTATTCTTTTACATGACCATGATGTAGCCTCAACAATGCCTAGATTAGAAAAGAAAAATATTAGTTTGATTTATTAGGTGGCTATATAAACATTCAAAATCTTTTAGAAAGAAAAATTCTTGAAACTCAAGGTAAGAACACCCAAAATTAGCCCTTCTTAGCAGTTATTAGTAATTTCACAAAGCAAACATTGTTACAAGTTGGGGCAAAAAGGCTTCAATTATGAAGTGCACAAACAAAACTTGTTCCAAGTTAATGAGTTATATCGACTTTCATAATGTATGAAAAGTAAACAGAATCCTATAGAAATGCCATTAAAGAAAAATAGTAAATTAAATAGACATATTTCTATCCCCACCAAAATAAATTAATCTATTACAAAAGGTGAAAAAATATATTTATTCAAGGAGAAATGAACTTTGTAATGATCTACAAAAAAAAGATTATCCAACAACTAATTAGCATGGTGCACAAACAGAACAATATTTTACTAAACATAATGCACAAATAATTATAGTTCATTGACATTGGAGAAAGCTCTTCCTTAGGATAAGCATAATGCAAAAATAGCTAGTGATATGTTACAATGCTGCAAAAAGAGTTCCCATTGCATTACTAAATAATTGTACAAGTATAGAAAAACAAATAAAAGAAAGTTATGAACAAGAGTAATTATCTTATGTATTATAGAGTGTAAATGTTAAACCTTACATAGGCCCTTCATAAAAATACCAAATATTCCAACTCCTAATATATTATGATATCACCAAAATTGCTCATATGTGAATAAAAAAATAACTCAAGGGTCATGTAATGAAGAGAAATAAGTTAAGAACAAATTTTTTTTCTTTCCATCTACTATAAAAACTAAATCTTCTGTGAAGGTATGGATCCAATCCTAATGATTTGCAAGGTTACCAATGTGAGTTTAGTTTCTTGTGCAAGGAGGGGTGACACTCTTGAAGCAAACAACATGCCAAGAATATTTGATTATTGTGTTTTAAACTTAGACTACATCATGAATACTAGTCAACTCAATCCCTTTGTGTATCAAAGTTTTCTAATGATAATAGGGTCCCTAAGAAGGGTTTATTATTGAAACTATGAGAGGTAGCAATTGTTTCTTAACTAGTGAGTAAAAATTAGATGAACTGCAATTCTATAGTCTTTTATATATCAATCCTAGAAAAAATAGGAATTCAGGGATAAATGTCTAATAGTTTAAAATAAAAACACATTGAGATTAAGAGTGTTGCAAGACATACTAGCTACTTTTCTCAACTGAAGTTCTACACATGCTGTAATTGTTCGAACAAAATTGTTGTAGACTAACATCAAGCCTCATCCTTTTCTCAAACATGCAATTTAGTTGGACTTCGATACAGTCTAAGTCCAACTTTTATAACATGAAAATCCTTACTACAATAAGTAAGTATTATAATTTGGTATCTTAGGCTGTACTTTAAGAAAACAAGAATCAAAATATAAGTTGATGACATTAAAAGACTTTTTGGTCCATGTAAGATAAGCATATCTGAGTTATGCACCCAACCACTTCAAATTATAAAAATGGGCATATGAAGAGTCTTAGTCTAAGAGGTGATTAAATTTCTCTCATCATTTTAGATACCATAATGTTGTGAAAGTCATGGCTAAACATGATTTAGAAACAAATATGATGGTTTCATTACCATAACCAAAATTAATTTTCTCTAGGTTGCAACAACTCTCCATATGAAGGAATATTTTTGAAAGATATACCTTTTAGAGGAAAAAAAAGATGAAAGTAATGAACCAATGGAAAAATAGAATAACATGTAGATGACATTGTGTCAACCATAAGTGGAGTTGGCAATTCCTACCCTTATAAATCTCATCAATAACATATAAGTGAAATAGAGACACTTATTTTGAATATCATATTTTTAACTTAGGAAGCTATGGAGTGGACAAAAGATCATACCAAATAGAATTCCTTCCTAAATAATGGCTTTGGCAAAGCTTATAATCCGATTGAATAAAAATTTATTCTAAACATGTTTTGATGCAGGAGCATCCAGCTCACTGTGACGAGGCAGAAAGGACTCCAACCACGTTCACAAGCGAGAGTCTATTGAATTGTCAAATTCTATTGAGAATAATTTTTCTTTTATTTTATTTTACAAATCAGAGAAAGCTAGGTGTCTTTTTATTTTTCAGTTTAGGATTACTGTAGTTCGGTTGTTAATTAAAAGGTAGTTTAAGAAATTAGAAAAATAACCATCAACTGTTCCTACAAGTCTTGGAATGCCACATGACTGTAGTGATGGAAAGAAATATAAGTTATGTAACTATTTTTGTAACAGTTAAACCAACTGCAAGCATCAACTGCAAACAGAGGGATATAAAGCCAAAAGACATGTAACAGAGAAGGGTTCAGTTCAGAAAGGAAGAAGTTGAGTGAATTTATTAATAGAAACTATCAAGCATTCAAAACCAGAGAAGTATTGTCCATCGAAATTGCCTACATAATTATTTGTTGATTTTCATTTATATTTTCATCACTTAAGAGACCACTGTATCATTATAAATTAGTATACTGTCATGGCTACTGTACAAGTATAATTCACAGTTAAATTTAAGTCAAGGAGATAGAATCTTAAACAAATTCTGAGTCATAAGACAACGAGTCGCGCTTACGTTCAAGCGCACAACAACATAAACTAAGGACAAACGAATACGTTCAGGCACACAGCAACATAAACTAAGGACAAGGGAATGTGTTCAGCGCACAACAACGTAACCGAAAGACAAGCGAAGGTGCCAAAGGTAACAAATACCATACATTTTTTTCATCAAAACAAATTTCATTTAAATTGTCCAGAATAGCAATCTACAGCAAGAGCCGGTAGGGCCGAGTTCCATTACATAGACAGAGACTAGTCTAGTCACGGTGGATGCAAATACCATCGAAATTACAACAACCCTGGTGAAATACAAAACCGTGAGTTAGGGTTTGTGACCGACCAACAATAGGGTCATGCTCGAGCCATATCTTTACACACAAAACTGAACTAGAACGAAAATGGCAAACAAATAACAATATAGTGACCAAACACTAGACTAGCGAACGAGACATCCTCCAAGCAGAAACCATCATTCACAAACACAACAAGTTACAGGCCTACCCAGAATATATGCAACCGAATACCACCGAGTACAGGGGAATACGCCGCCCAGGTCACCCGTGAGGACCTGCAAGGAACCAGAAGGAAGATTAGGGCGTGTTACAGAGAAACTACAGAGGAACGAAACCCTGTAGAAGCAACATTAATTTGATAAACGAAACCCTTACCCGAAGGATGCAAAGAGAAGCCGTATCTGGAGCAGAGAACGCCACTGAGCGACTGGAGAGAAAAGGGGCAAGTGGGTTAGACCCAGAACGAGGGGCAGATGAAATTGAAGCACGGAGAAATAGTTTACCTGTGTTAAAACTGAAGGTGTTTCCTGAAAAACCCTGTGCTTGCAGCCAGAGTCAAAGCCGCATCATAAGAAGGAGAACGAACCCAGATAATTACCAGCAATCGAACTTGGAATGAAAACTCAGAAAACCAGTGGCATAAACAGAGACCGCACGATGAAAGCCACATGACAGAGAACAGGAAGATTGAATTCAAGCGAGAGTCGAAATACGACCAACCGAAGTTACAGTGATAACCACACGCAAGCCAAACAACCAGTTATTCTACCGAAGACATCACCAACAGAGTAACAATGTGACTTACCGAGGATTGAGCACAAAACGAGGCAAGTAACCTCCATAGCCAGACAACATTGTTTTCGAACAGGCGAACAGGATAACCAAACACAAGCGAAGGTCTCAACCAGTACCCAGAACCAGTTCAAGCACATTACAATGCCCACGAATTTCATTACAGAGCCGAAGGAACCATAGCACAATGCACCCATTGTTTTCCCAACTCAGAGCTCACAAACCCTCGGAGCAACAGAACAATAACCGAAGAAAGGTCGAGAAGGCGCGTTAAACATTAGGTTTGAGTAGTACACTGAGGCAGGGTACTACCATTGAAGTCTGCATTTAATATCCAGCTACCACCAACCTACCAAACTGCGGGAGAACACCATCCAACCGCCACGTAAAGAATCCAACACATAGCATAAAGCGCAAAAGCATTGTCAAGTGGGCTGGGTCCCATCAGAGTGGTATCAAAGCTGTTTGAGTTGAAGAGATTTGGGAGAAATGGATATAGGTAGACGAGGACGAGGCCGAGGTGCTCGTAGAATGGCAGATGAGGCATTAAGAGACGAACTGAGAGTTCTTACTGCTCGATTGGAAGTAGTAGAGGCAGGGAGGAGAAGAGATCTAGAGTTAGGTGATGTGAGCAAAGAAGAAGTGGAAGTAGCGGCAGATGGGCCTGAAGGTGACTCACCAGAAGTGAAGTTACTGAAGTCTGTATTATTGTCAAATAGCAGACCAAAACCAGAATTACCAACCTACGATGGCAGTTTATCGATCGACGTTGTATTAGATTGGATTAGCCAGATGGACAAGTATTTTGAATGCGTGGAAATTAGTGAAGACCCTAGGGTCAAGTTTGCAGCAACAAAGATGAAAGGACAAGCAACCCTGTGGTGGGACAGTGTCTAGAACGAGAGAAAGATGTTGAACAAACCTCCGATAAAGACTTGGACGAGGATGGTAGCTAAATTGAAGGGCAGATTTCTGGCAAGAGATTACCAAATCGCGTTACATAGGGAGGTTCAGAATTTGAGACAGAGGGGACTGACTGTGAAAGAGTATACAGAGGAATTTTATCGAGTAAATTTGCGAGCAGGATACACAGAGGATACAGCAGAAACGACCGCCAGATATGTAAATGGGCTGAGGATGGAGATTTTGGATGAAATAAGCATTTTGTCTCCCAACAATACAGAGGAGGCATACCAGAGCGCGATCAAAGCATAGGAGAAACTTAACCGAAGACAGAATGCCCGGAGAGGACAAGGTTCTACCAGAGGAAGAGGCCAGTCCTATGGCAGGGGCCGAACTGCCAGCAATAGTGAGGAAGCCAACAGTTCAAGGACTTGGGTAACAGCAGAAAAAGGAGATGGGACGAGAGGTGGCAGATCGTTTCAGCGCGGCAGAGGAAATGGCTGTGGAAGGGGAACTAGTTACCAGTGCTACACATGTCACAAGTGGGGGCACCGCTCTTTTGAGTGCCCAGAGACAGATTCAACTGGACAGTGAGGCGCATATGTGGTGCAAACAGAGGAAGCAGCAGCACCTCCTCAAGAGGCAGAAAATGCCCCAGAAACAGGAGAAGCTTTAGTGCTGCATAAGGTGTTGTTGAAGCCAGTTGATGAGAGTATTGAGCAGACGCAGCGGAAAGCTCTGTTCAGGACAATTTGTAAATCGCAAGGTAAATGCTGTAAAATGATAATTGACAGCGGAAGTACTGACAATTTGGTGTCAACCGAGATGGTGGAGAAGTTAGCAATGAAGCGTCCGAAACACCCCAATCCATATCGAGTTTCATGGCTACAGAAGGGGCACCAGTTACTGGTAGATGAGCAGAGTGAAGTTGAATTTCAGATAGGACGTTATAAGGATAAAACCATTTGTGACATTATGCCAATGGACGTATGCCACATCTTGTTGGGCAGACCTTGGCAATATAACAGAAAAGTTACCCATGATAATTGACAGCGGAAGTACTCACAATTTGGTGTCAACCGAGATGGTGGAGAAGTTAGGACTGAAGCGTCTGAAACACCCCAATCCATATCGAGTTTCATGGCTAGAGAAGGGGTACCAATTACTGGTAGATAAGGAGAGTGAAGTTGAATTTCAGATAGGACGTTATAAGGATAAAATCATTTGTGACATTATGCCAATGGACGTATGCCACATCTTGTTTTCAGATAATTCTGCATTACAATATGTAATGCAGCAACACAAACTTAATCATAAACATGCCAAATGGGTGGAGTACTTACAGATTTTTAATTTTGTACTGAAACATATCAGCGGGAAAGCGAATAAGGTAGCCGATGCATTGAGCAGAAAAGCTTTACTATTGCAGGAAAGCACTGTGCAGGTTTTGGGCTTTGAACATTTACGGGATCTTTATAAGACATACACAGATTTCAGAGAAGCCTATGAGGCGTGCCAAAACCCTTTGATAAGGGGAAATAGTCCTTGGCTGGACAATAACATACAGGAAAAATTGCCTTTTAAGGGGGGACAATTGTGTATCCCAGCTGTTCTATGAGGGAGAATATCATTCGTGAAAAACACAGTGGGGGATTGGCTGGACACTTTGGTATTGACAAGACCTTGGAAGAATTTAGTCACTTTTATTTTTGGCCAAGAATGCGATGGGACATACAACGTTTTGTGGCTAAGTGTAAGGTGTGTCAACTAGCGAAGGGACATACCCAGAACACAGGATTATATACGTCATTGCCTATTCCAGGCAGACCTTGGGATTCAGTGAGTTTAGATTTTGTGTTGGGACTGCCAAAAACACAGAAAGGAAATGATTCGGTGATGGTAGTGGTGGATCGTTTCTAAAAAATGCCACATTTTGTACCTTCTCGGAAAACTAGTGACGCCACTTACGTGGGCCACTTGTTTTTTAATGAGATTGTCAGATTACACGGGCTACCAACAACCATCCTATCAGACGGAGACGTGAAGTTCACAGGACATTTTCGGCATACCTTATGGAAAAAGATGAACACCCAATTAAGCTACAGATCTCCTTATCACCCGCAAACCGACGGGCAAACAGAAGTTGTGAACAGAAGTCTAGGAAATCTGCTACGCAGCTTAGTCGGGGAGAATTCTAGGATGTGGGACCGAGTGCTAGCGCAAGCAGAGTTTGCTTACAACGATTCGCTGAATCGTAGCACGGGTCTCAGTCCCTTCCAGATTCTTTATGGCATGCACCCTCATGGACTGCATGAGCTTCGGGATCTTGGTTTACAGGAATGACGGAGTGCGGATGGAGAAGATTTTGCAAATGCAATGAGGGACTTACACGAACAGGTGAAGGAAAAATTACAGGACAGCAACTCGAAGTATAAGGAACATGCAGATTTGAGGAGAAGAGAAGTTCATTTTGAGGTAGGGGATGAAGTTCTGGTACACTTGCATAAGGAGCGGTTCCCTAAAGGTACGTACAACAAACTGAAGTAAAAGAAGATAGGGCCTTGTAAGATCTTGTGAAAGTTTTCACCGAATGCCTACGAAATACAACTACAACCTGGAGTAGGCATATCACCTATTTTCAATGTGGCAGATCTGTTTCCGTATACAGGCGATCTGTTGGAAGAAAAGAAGGATGAACCCGGACAATCCACGCGAAACACCCAGGAAGACAGAGGAAGTTAGAAAAGACAAATGCCTTATGTCCAACCTCCTGAGATTGAAGGCATCCTTGAAACTCAGGTAGTTAGGCGTACTCGGCGGAAAAATTATTTTCAGTACCTGGTCAAGTGGAAGAACCGTCCGATTGAGGACAGCTCATGGCTTGACGCGAGGCATATTGAACAAACAGGGACATCGGTAGAAGAGCTCATGAACCGGAGTCATGATCTTTTCTCACCCCGGGAGCCTGATCCACGAGCATCGAGCTCACTGTGACGAGGCAGAAAGGACTCCAACGTGGTTCATAAGCGAGAGGCTATTGAATTGTCAAATTCTATTGAGAATAATTTTTCTTTTATTTTATTTTACAAATCAGCAAAAGCTAGGTGTCTTTTTATTTTTCAGTTTAGGATTACTGTAGTTCGGTTGTTAATTAAAAGGTAGTTTAAGAAATTAGAAAAATAACCATCAACTGTTCCTACAAGTCTTGAAATGCCAGATGACTGTAGTGATGGAAAGAAATAGAAGTTATGTAACTATTTTTGTAACATTTAAACCAACTGCAAGCATAAACTGCAAACAGAGGGCTATAAAGCCAAAAGACATGTAACAGAGAAGGGTTCATTTCAGAAAGGAAGAAGTTGAGTGAATTTATTAATAGAAACTATCAAGCATTCAAAACGAGAGAAGTACTGTCCATTGAAATTGCCTACATAATTATTTGTTGATTTTCATTCATATTTTCATCACTTAACAGACCACTGTATCATTATAAATTAGTATACTGTCATGGCTACTGTACAAGTATAATTCACAGTTAAATTTAAGTCAAGCAGATAGAATCTTAAACAAATTCCGAGTCATAAGACAACGAGTCGCGCTTACGTTCAAGCGCACAGAAACATAAACTAAGGACAAGCGAATACGTTCAAGCGCACAACAACATAAACTAAGGACAAGCGAATATGTTCAACGCACAACAACGTAACCGAAAGACAAGCAAAGGTGCCACAGGTAACAAATACCATACATTTTTTTCATCAAAACAAATTTCATTTAAATTGTCCAGAATAGCAATCTACAGCAAGAGCTGGTAGGGCCGAGTTCCATTACATAGACAGAGAACAGTCTAGTCACGGTGGATGAAAATACCATCGAAATTACAACAACCCAAGTCAAATACAAAACCCTGAGTTAGGGTTTGTGACCGACCAGCAACAGGGTCACGCTGGAGCCATATCTTTACACACAAAACCGAACTAGAACGACAATGGCAAACAAATAACAATACAATGATCACACACTAGACTAGCGGACGGGACATCCTCCAAGCAGAAACTAGCATTCACAAACAGAACAAGTTACAGGCCTACCCAGAATATACGCAACCGAATACCACCGAGTACAGGGGAATACGCCGCCCAGGTCACCCGTGAGGACCTGCAAGGAACCAGAAGGAAGATTAGGGCGTGTTACAGAGAAAATACAGAGGAATGAAACCCTGTAGAAGCAACATTAATTTGATAAACGAAACCCTAACCCGAAGGATGCGAAGAGAAGTCGTATCTCGAGCAGAGAACGCCACTCAGCAACTGGAGAGAAAAGGGGCAAGTGGGTTAGAACCAGAACGAGGAGCAGATGAAATTGAAGCAAGGAGAAATAGTTTACGTGTGTTAAAACTGAAGGTGTTTCCCGAAGAACCCTGTGCTTGCAACCAGAGTCAAAGGCGCATCATAAGAAGGCGAATGAACCCAGATAATTACCAGCAATCGAACTTGGAATGAAAACTCAGAAAACCAGTAGCATACACAGAGACCGCACGATGAAAGCCACATGACAGAGAACAAGAATATTGAATTCAAGCCACAGTCGAAATACGACCAACCAAGCAAGCCAAACAAGCAAGCCAAACAACTAGTTATTCTACTAAAGACTAGTTATTCTACTAACCACAAGCAAGCCAAACAACTAGTTATTCTACTAAAGACATAACCAACAGAGTAACAGTGTGACTTACCGAGGATTGAGCACAAAACGAGGCAAGTAACCTCCATAGCGAGACAACATTGTTTTCGAACAAGCGAACAGGCTAACCAAACACGCAGCGAAGGTTTCAACCAGTACCCAGACCCAGTTCAAGCACAGTACAATGCCCACAAATTTCATTACAGAGCCTAAGGAACCATAGCACAATGCACCCATCGTTTTCCCAACTCAGAGCTCACAAACCCTCGGAGCAACAGAACAATAACCGAAGAAAGGTCGAGAAGGAGCGTTAAACATTAGGGTTGAGTAGTATACCGAGGCAGGATACTACCATTGAAGTCTGGATTTAATATCCAGCTACCACCAACCTACCAAACCGCGGGAGAACACCATCCAACCGCCACGTAAACAATCCAACACATAGCATAAAGCTCAAAAGCATTGCCAAGTGGGCTCGGTCCAAGCTAGTTTAGCCTTTTTGCATGGGGGGCTCGTAGGCATCAATGAGGCTTGACATAGCCTTCTCTCTTATGATTGAGAGACATCCTAACATTTTGAAAAGAAAACACAATGATGAGAGAAGAGCATGGCATTTTAGTTGTAGATGAGCTTCCCAATATGACATCCATAATTATTGATGAAAGGATTTATGGTGGTTTTTAATGGGCTCATACAATCAAGCTGGACAAAACTATTATGGGTAGGAGGAGTAAACTAAACCCCTAAGCCAATTCAATATTCCACTAAAGTCTTAACCCTATCATCATTCTAATTCCACAACAAAAAGAAGAAAATAAAATGAAAAGGTGAATTAGGATTCAACACAAGGGTAATATGAATAAATGGTGTCTAAATCTCGAATGCTCAATGAATAAAATCAGTGGATAGGGCAACGAAAACATCCATTGAAGACATCCACTTTTATAACATGAAAATCCTTACTGCATGAAGTAATTGTTATAATTTGGTATCTTATGCTATATTTTAAGAAAACAAGAATCAAAATAAAAGTTGAGGACATTAAAACACTTTTTCCTCTATGTAAGATAATCATATCACCATTATGCACCCAAACACCTCAAATTATAAAAGTGGGTGTATGAAGAGTCTTCCACTCAGAGATGGTCTATTTCTCTTGTCATTTTAGATACCATAATGTTGTGAAAGTCATGGCCAAATTTGACTTAGAAACAAATACGATGCTCTCATTAAGATGCTCTCAATGAAAGATATAACTTTTAGAGGAACCAAAAACATTAAATTAATGAACCAATGGAAAAAATAGAATAGCATGTAGCTGGCATTGTGTCAACCTTTAGTGGAGTTGGAAATTCCTACCCTTATAAATCTCATAAATAACCTATGAGTCAAATAGAGACACTTATTTTGAATATGATATTCTTAACTTAGGAAAATAGAATTCTTTCCTAAATAAAGACTTTGAAAAAGCTTATAATGGGATTAACTAAAAATTTATCGTCAACATGTTTACATTGTTTATAGACATTGTTAATTTTGTTACTTTTAGTTTTTTATTTTATAAGAAATGTTTTACTCCACAATTTCATTGTGAGTAGGTTGGTACAATAAACATGGTTGATGCCCCACTTCCAATTACATTGTCTTCCTCTTTGAATAAAAACTGAAAGCTCTTCTACATTGAATCCAAATTTAAGAAAAAGATAATTTCAATGATAATTTTTATGATGACAAAAATCTCATCTAAAAACTATCATTCCAGAGATAAATAAGAATCATTTCTTATGAGCATAGAAACAAGCAGAACAATCTCCAATTTATCATTGCTACTCAAAATATTAACTCAAGTCCTTGAATTTCCTAAAAGACTTGCCCTCTTTCTAACACTCATAAGTGAGTTGGCAATAGGGTTGTTTAAGTTATTATTGAAAAAACTAATAGCAATGAGAGCCAATGTGTTGATACTTTTGGGAACCAATTCAAAGAGCTCATTATTTGAAAGAGTCAAAGAAGTGAAGAGATCCCAAAGTGTTGAGAATTTTTGTTATATGCTACAATTCTAGGGAAAATAAAATCTCTAGAACCAAGTTGTTTGAAATTGGTTGTTCTTAATGGGGAACCACTACAGGTTCCTTGTTTGATTTCACCCACAAAATAGTTGAAGATTAGAGCAACAATATTGACATTAGGTAGACCAAAGATTCCTTGAGCATTCTACTATTTAGATTGTTTCTATAGACTCTATAGGGTTGACTTTTGTCAAGTGTTGCTATTAAATGTTTAGATTATACATTGGCAAGGCCCATATGAGAGAGGCATTTCTCAAGTGAAAAAAAAAATGGGAATAAGAAAGTACTCCATGTTTCCTCCTTAGTATGTTTTTCATTCATTCACATATCCA
>APFE030017288.1:2229-25230 GCA_000404065.3 Pinus taeda
AAACAATGGGCGTTTTAGGGCTGGAAAAATGACTAAGCTCTCCTGTGGAAAGAAAACAACAAGTGGGAGATTGTTGGGTTGTGTTATATTCTTTCCACAACTAACCTACATAGTGAACTGGGGGATCATTGTGGCGATTGCGCAGTGGGGGGGTCACAGGGGGTTTGAGGGGGGTGGGTAGCCCCCCTCTACGGGGTTCGGGGCAGCGCCCCGGGATTTTTTTTTTTGGACCCTATATTAGGTTCGGCGAACCTACCTATGGTTTTCGGTCCATGGTTTTGGACGCGATGGTTTTTCGTTCCATGGTATTGGATGCTTCGACATGTATAAATATGTATTGTAACATTCAAAGGAATATAATGAAAAATCAAGCTGGTAGTCCCTGTTTTGGGATCCAGTGGGTAATCTCTGTGTATATGTGTTTTATGTGTTATGCTCTCGCATTTTTATTTTCCCTGTGATTTAGAATTCGTATGCAGGTAATTTCTGTACGGGGTTAAAACCTACAATAAGTCGACATCAGAGGGGAGCCTAAGCTACCACCCTATATCCATCGGGGAGACAATGCTACCACCCATAATTATTGTCAGGGGGATCCCAATGCTACTACCTGGGAAACATTAGAGAGCTTCTCATCAGAGAGCACATATCAACTTGAAACCACATTAGGGAGCTTAGTCTCAACTTGTAATCTAATGACAATGAGGAAGGTCCTATGGGACACTCTCACCCCAAATCATCTACTAGGGGAGAAAACATATTCCACCCTATGTCGAGCAATAAGAGTCATGTTGAAAAATGTACATGAAGAGCCACGTCCACCCTTGAAGAAGCCTATATAAAGAGAGGAACTCGTCCTCCATTTGGATGACTCACTCATCTCTTCATATGTGAAGAAGAAAAATAAGGAGGAGTCGAAGAAGGAAGTGTGAAGAAGAGGAAGTCGAATAAGTCGAAGTGTTTTGGGTCTTATCTATCTATCCGGGGAGGATCTAAGTTAGAGTTTCTGCACTGGGATTTTCTGTGATTTGATTTTGAAGAATAAAAGAAGGGAAGTCAAATAAAGTATCTTAGGGAATCTTATTAGCTATAAGACTCAAGGCAAGGCAAGTGAATTCAAGAGGAAGGCTAGTAGAGGGAGATCATAGTCTCCAAGAGAAGAAGTAACACTTGCACCAAATTTTGGGGGCAGAATTTCAGATCTACTGGGAGGTTGAAGAGATTGAAGCAGGAGGCCATGGAAAACTTGAAATTGGAGGGTATTTATATGAGTATTTAGTTCACGGTATTCGTTAATTTAAATATCTATAAGAGGAGAAGAGATTTACAGGTTTTCCCCCTCAAAATGAGGGGTTTTGGCCCTAGCTTGCAGCCTATATAATGTGTCATTGTTTTTATTGTTTTGGTAGTTGTTTGATGTATTGCACATTGGAATAATAAAGAACAAAGATAATAAGTAAAATATAACAAAAATAGTTGTTAAGTTAACATAATTAACATATTCATTTCCCTATTGAATTCTCAACATGGTATCGGAGCTTTAGTTCTATAAGGGCATCATGAAGATCTCCTCTAAAATGAAGAAGGTCATAAGAAAATTGCAAGCCATCTCAAGAAAGGTATCAAGGAAGCATGGATTTTCTTATTCTCTTCAAAGAAGGCATCAATCAATGAAAGGAATGAAGGTCTCTTCTTAGCTCTCTCTGGTACATTCCAAGACGAAGACATCTGGGTAATTGATAGTGGTACATCAAGGCACATGATTGACCACTCCAACCAATTGAAGACCTTATCAAAAGGAAAATCTGCTTACTTTGTGGAACTTAGAGACAACAAAAGCTATCATGTGAAAGGCATTGGATCAAATTCCATAAAAATCGAAGATGGAAGAAACATCCACCTCAACAACATTCTATTTGTTCTAGGTTTGCACAAAACTTACTTTCTATTTCAAGTTTAGAAGGCAAAGGAGATAGAGTAGCCTTCATTGATGGAAAAGTAGTTGTTTGGGAAAAATAATCAAGCATAGATAAAGCTAAAGTTATTGGTATCCAAGAAGGAAGGATTTATAGATTAATATCTCCTATAAACTAATCCCTAGTTCACACAGAGATTAGTCCATGTGAACTTTGGCATCGAAGGTTTGGTCATCTACATTTCAAAATAATTCCAAATTTAAGTTCCATAATAGATGGAATCCTGAATCTAAAGGAGGATCATGAGGGTGTTTGCAAAGGATGTGCATTGGGAAATAATACCAAGAGACCATTTGGAAGTAGTGCTTCGTGGTTGAAATAAATATTGGATCTCATTCACTCTGATGTATGTGTCCCTATGACTCCAAAATCACCTGGAGGCCATCTATACTATGTCACATTCATAGATGATGATTCAAGAAATACCCGGGTTTACTTAATGAAAACCAAGGATGAAGTATTTTGCAAAATTTCAAGAATTCAAGGTTGAAGCGGAAAACCTTACAAAAATAAGAATCAAGATACTAATATATGATAATGGAGGATAATACACATACAAATAGATTATAACATTCTATAAGGAGTCTGGGATTAAGAGGGAGATAATAGTCCCATACAATCCCGAAAAAAAATGGAGTCGTATAAAGAAAGAATAGATCCATTGAAGAAAGTCTAAAAGAAATGTTACATGATCAAGATCTACCTAAATTTTTGTAGGTAGAGGAAACAAATACAATAGTCTACATTTGGAATCGATGTCCTCACATATCTCTAGATAACAAGACTCTGGAAGAAGTGTTCACTGGGAAGAATCCATTTGTATATCATCTTTGGATCTTTGGATGTTGTGTGTATTTTCATATACCAAAGGACAAAGGAAAGAAGATGGATCCTTCCAGTATGAAGAGTATATTTGTTGGATATAGTAACTCATCAAAAGCTTATAGAATCTATATGAGAGATGGACATCACATTGAAGTTATTCATGATGTCATATTTGATGAGAGTATAACATTCAAGAATTCAAAATAACTTTCTATAAATTCTAATGATGAAGAACTTCTGATATTTGAGGAGGAAGTTGACAATGAAGGAGAAGAATCACACCATGAAGAAGAATGACCTAGTAAATCGGTTCAACCTGTGGTCATTCCAAAAACAAGGAAAATACCTAATTGGTTGAAGTCCACTCTACTTGATGCAGAACGTCATGGGGCAGCACAAGGATCGTTTAGAGAAAATAAGAAACCCAAGAAATATTCTGGGTATGTTGCAGACATGACAAAATTAATAGAAGAAGAACCATCCACCTTTGAAGAGGTTGTAGAAAATCGAGAATGGAAGGATACCATGAATGAAGAGTATCAATCTATAATGAAGAATGGAGTCTTGGAGATCATAGCTAGGTCCAAAGACAAATATGTGGTTATTTCCTAGTGGATCTATAATATTAAACATGTAGCTGATGAAAGTATAGATAAGTATAAAGTAAGATTTGTGTCTAGGTGTTTCTTTCAACTTGAAGGCATCGAATATGAAGAGACACTTTATCCAACAACAAGACATAAAATAATTCGACCATTAGTCTCTCTGGCAGCATCGATGGGATGGAACATCCACCAAATGGATGCCAAGACTACATTTCTGAATGTCACTATAGATGAAGAAGTCTATATAGAGCAACCCTTGGGTCTTGAAGTCAAATATAGGAAGGCATATGTTTGCAGATTGAAGAAAGCATTATATGGCCTCAAGCAAGCACCAAGGGCATGGAATTCTATAATGGATGCATACCTAAAAAGAATAGGCTTCACAAAAATCTCTACTGACTCGAACCTTCATATTAAGGTTGTAAATAATGAACCTATAATTATTCTTTTGTATGTAGATGATCTTCTCTTGACAGGTGTAGAAGGTCGAATTGAAGAATGTAAGAAGCAACTGGCAACATAATTTGACATGAAGGATATTGGGTTGATGCATTACTATTTAGGACTAGAAGTCTGGCAAGGACTTGTTAGCCCTGAGGTGCACTGTTGTTATTTTAATGGAAATGTCCCTTGTTTTAGCTTCGATGGTCCATGTCTCCTCTTGCACTGCTTTGGCCATAAGCCAGACTTCAAAATCATACACCCGCACTCATAAATATCGATGGGTCCGCTCTCAGGTCATCTCCTTTCCGCTGCGCTCTCCATTCTCCGATCCTCGCTGTCAATATTCCCACTGATCTGATGGTCCACACTTCATCTGACTAGCGATTTATGCTCACCCGCTCCAACCAATCACCATCGTCACTTCATTCTCCACTAGATCTAATGGCTATCATGCATTTTGATCAGGAAATAAGTGAGAGGGATACCCGTCTGATAAAAGCGGTTTCCCTCTCTCCTCCGCTGCTACATGGCACCCGATGAATGGAATCGGGCAGGCTCCGACCTTTACCACTTACCACCTAATAACCGCCCAATATAAACCATTTCCGCCTAAATAAAATTTCTCCCGGGCATTATCCTTCGAGCACCTCCTCTACCTGATAACCATTCGATCTATCCATCTAATATTAGATAGCTCAGACTTATTCCTCTCCTGCCACGACTTCAAGCCTTCGACGATTGATCTCCTCCATCCATTCCTCCCAGTCCAATGGCCCTCGGTCATGATCACCTCAGTTCATTCTCTGTTGCCTGATCGACATCCCGACCATCGATCCACACCATCCAACCTCCCAAGTTCCCCCGTACCCCACTTCCCGCCAGCCACCTAGGGAGGAAATTGGTTGGCTTTGTCATTGTTTTTCATAGTTGGACAGTTGAACTGAAATAACAGACTGCATGGCCGAAAGGGGAAAACAACAACACGATGCAGCTGAACCAATAGAAATGATCATGGAACATCGCTAGCACAAGTGAGCCACCTGATAGCACGGTGAAATTACTAGAATTTTGTTACTGTGTTTATTAGAAAAAAATCCCTCTGAGCTCATGTTTGTCTAGTTATGGCATCAAGTAGTTAGAAGACATAGGGGATAGATTAATACATCTCGAACCTCATAGAGTTCGAGAGCATTGTAAAAATCCTATAAATGGTTGAAAGTTTGAAGTATTAAGGGTTCAACTTTTGGACACTATGGATACTCTTTTCCTCCCAGCGTCTCATCTTCATTCCAGTAATACAAGCTTCTTTTACTGTTACATGTTCAATCACCATCTTCTCCTCTGTTCTAAGCTTGCACTTGAATAGGTTATTCATGTTTTCTTCTGCGTCTAATGCCAGATAAATGTCATCTTATCTCTGCGTTGATAAATTAGATTTGCAAGCTTCATTTACTTTCTGTAGCTAGCCATTCATATGTGTTTATGTATGTATCTGTTGGTACAGTCAGGATTCTCCATCTATTCATTGAATCTATAAACTATTGAGCATTAGTGGTCTAAAGCCTTGTCAAGCTGAGGGTGTTCATGCATGTCTTGAGTGAAAACAAAGTTGAAATAGTCATCTGACTTGATCCAAACCCCAATCCATTCCAATAGTTTAGAGAAATATATTGAAGATTTATATGTTACTAGGCATCTCCAACCTACAACCTACGAGAGTTTCTTGGAGTGATAACATAATTGGCACCGTTTCCAGGGAGAGGAGACTGAAGCTCAGCTTCCCTGGGGGACAACACGGATCCAACTTTCATGATAGACAAAGCCTGGATACTATTTGGATTTTAGTCATCTATCTGGCGACTCTACTGAGGGACAAACCTCTTGATGACTCCACTCCATAGTTATGGCTCAATTTGTGAGGCATACTCGGAGAAATCCTTAGAAGCCACGAGCTGACCTAGTACCTAACCCTGAAAAAATCATCAAAGAAAGAAAGGCATTGCAGAAAGGAGCATCAGGTTCAGGTAGCTCTAAACAATATTCTATACCTCTTCAAGAAAATCTTGTAATAGAACAAATACATGTTGAGAGTATAGCATCTAATACTAGCAGTGAAGAAAAAATATCAGAGATTCATAGAGCCCCTTATTCTTTAGGTTCTCCTTTCATTCTAAGCCCAAAGGAAGCCTCTCCTCCTATCCATCATACTCCTTTAGTCCTATCAGACACTCCTCAACCCTCTGTCATTCAGACTTCCAATACCCTTATAGCCACCACAGCTATGGCAACACCTACCAAAATGGAAAGAATCATAGTTGTTAGGTATGGACCTCTAGTACTGTCCACTCCTTTGAATGCCATGCCTACTGGAGAATATCAGAAGTATATGCCTAAGTTCACTGGGACTGAAGGTGTTATAGTTGAGGAACATCTTGAATCATTCTATAGCTATGTTGATAACATGAAAAATAGTGAATATGATGTATGGATGAGAGTCTTTATCCAAAGTCTAGATGGAGAGGCTAGAAAATGGTTGAGAGAACTGACCCCATGGTCTATAGCAGATATTGAGGCTTTAGATGATACATTCCTAAATCATTGGGGGGATAAGAAGGATCCACTCTACTGCCACACTGAGTTTGGGAACTTAAAGAGGGAAAACGGTGAGTTGTTGTCTAATTTTAGTAAGAGGTTTAACCGCATGTACAACAAGATACCAGCTGAAGTAAAACCCACCACTACCTCTGTTAAAATCACCTATGCCAGTTCCTTTGATTTTGACTTTTGTCTACTATTGAGGGAGAGACAATGTGCTACCTTGGCTGATATGCAGGATGTAGCCTTGGAAGTAGAATCAAACATCATGGATGTAGAGAAGTTCAAGGGGAATGTTGATAGAAGGAGATAGAGGGGAAAATCTTCATCATCTTCAGATCCCAAGATAGATGAAAAGACCAAGATGATAGAGTCACTAGCCTCTGAAATCTCCAAATTAAAGGTTGAGCAGCACCCTAGGAAAGGAAGAGTTCCTAACACCTTTTCTCCTAGAAATACAAATCCATATAGAAGAACTAATGAGAAGTTGCAAATTATGCAAAGAAGAAAAGATGCCAATGAAGACCAAAGGGTGAAGACCCCTTTCCAGAATGTAGTCATGGAAGAAGAGTAGTTTGAAGAAGATGATGAGAGCCATTGTTTGGAAGACAAAGGCAGCTCCTCCTTTTTGACCTCAGCTGACTATGAAAAGTCATTACTCAATGACTAGATCAGCTAAGAGTGGGATGGTGGAGTTATTCTGAAAACTGATGATCAACACATATATGATCTGAGGTCGAAGATGAATAATGCCAAGGAAACTCCTGTTCAGAGAGTTGTTGTCCCTGCAATATAGCAAGCTAAAAAGCATAAATGCCTGGCAGTTGATCCCATCATCTTCAAAGCTCCAGCTCACAAGGTAAGAGGCCTTGACAAGTCTCCTTCTCCTTTCAGTTTTGAATCAGAAATTCATAAGCTAAGCATACCTATACCTCTGATTGAACTAGTGAAGAATGAGTCCTTCAAGAGATCTATCCTCGAGGTCCTTGAGCCTAAAGCCATCCAAGCCTCCACTGACTATGTAAATCTGCAAGATGACAAACCAGTTGTTGTTCTCATCCCAATGATTGAAAATTGTGATGACAACTCAACATCATTCTGTCTCTTTGACTGTTCATGACAAAATCCATCACAACTGCCTTCTGGACACAAAAGCTAGCCATAATCTAATGCCCAAGGTTGTCATAGATGAGTTGGGTCTTGACATTACCAAGTCTTATCATGACCTGTTTTCTTTTGACTCTAGAAAAGTGAAATCTTTGGGATTAATCAAGGAACTAGCCATCACCTTGTCTCAGCTGCCCATGAAGAGCATGATGATGGATATTGTGGTAGTAGATGTACCCCCCAAGTTTGGCATGTTTCTTTCCAAAGGTTGGATCAAGAGATTAGGTGGAACATTGCAAAATGATTTGTCCTATGCCACTGTTCCAGTTTTTGGAGGTGAGAGTAGGAGATTATACAAAGAAGCTCAGTTGGCTTATATCATCAGTGATGAAAGGAATCCCACTAATCATCCCATCTATGATGTCGACACTGATTTTGGAGCCTGTATTCTTTAGATTGAAGAATCCCAGTTGGCCTCCATGCAACTTAAGAAACCGGTTTCCTAGATCATAGAGGAAGAAGGCCCACAAATTTGGGACATGTTCTTTGATGGAGCTTGATCTAAGGAAGCTACAGGGGCAGGTGTAGTCCTTGTGTCCCCCACACAAGAATGCATTCATTTATCTTTCAAGTTAACTTTTTAGGGCACAAATAACATAGCAGAGTATGAAGCCTTGATATTGGGCTTAAACGTTGCTAAAGAAATGGGCATCAAAGGTCTGAAGGTGTTTGGAGATGCATACCTTATCATTCAGCAGGTCAACAAAACTTTCCAAGCAAAGCATCCAAGGGTGAAAGCATATAGAGATGAGGTATGGAAGCTCAAGGGTTTTTTTAATAGTTTTAGCATTTCTCACATCCCTAGAATGAAGAACCAGCTTGTTGATTCCCTTGTTGTGTCTGCTAGCATGTTTATTCCTCCTTTGCCTCCTAAATTGACTTATGAAGTTCAGGTGAAATATAGACCATCTCTGCCTGACAATGTCAAATACTGGAATGTTTTTGAAGATGATGATGAAATTAATAGGTTTTTACAAGTCATTGCTGAATTTTCTGGAATGCAAATTGACGAAGAAAACGAAACCATTGAAGAATACAACCAGTCCAAGCTAAAGGGAAAGATTGGTTAGGATAGAATTGTTTAGCTGCCTAGTAACAAAAGGATTGGTGCCCCTAGAGAAGTTGTTTGATCATAATGATGTACCATATAAGCCTACCAAAAAAGAAAATGAGTTTCAGTTCATAGACATAATGTAGGGAGTCCAGCCCATCCAAAGTACATAAATTTGTCCACTCACCTGTCTTCTTCCCAAAGTTCCAAGTATTGAAACCTAATGAAACAATTTTCTAATATTTTTTCTTAGGAGTATAGTGATCTTAATACCTATGACACCAACATCATTCAGCGTAAGATTCCACTAAAGAGAACACCATCCCTTTTAAGCAGAAATTAAGACCTATCAACCCTCTCTTATTGCCTTTGATTGAAAAGGAAATCAATAAGTTGTTGGATGCCAAGATCATAGTTCCCCTAATATATTCAAAGTGGATAGCTAACCTTGTGGTAGTAAGAAAGAAGAATGGAGAAATCAGACTTTGTGTTGACTTCAAGAATCTGAAGAAATGCTCTAAAAAAGACAACGGCCCCCTGCCTAAGATGGAACACTTGCTGCAAAAAGTTTCAGGGGCTAGATTCATGTCTTTCTTAGATGGATTTTCAGGTTACAATCAGATTGTTGTACATCCAGAAGATCAGGAAAAGACCGCCTTCACTACTCCTTGGGGCACTTTCATGTACTCCAAGATGCCTTTTTGACTGATGAATGTTGGGGCTACTTTTTAGAGGGCCATGGACATAGCCTTTGTGGGAGAGAAGGACAAGTTTGTCCTTATTTACCTTGATGACATAATAGTCTTTTCCAGCAGTCACAAGGGCCATTTGCAACATTTTAAGAAGGTGTTTCTAAAGTGCAGACAGTTTGGAATTTCTGGGAACCCAAAGAAGTCACAGTTTTCTCTAGAAGAAGGCAAACTTCTGGGACATATTGTTTCTACTGAAGGTGTGAAGATCGATCCAACAAGAGTTCAGGAAATTTAGAAATTGTCCATCCCAAGGTCAAAAAGGGACATTCAATCTTTCCTGGGTAAGATTAACTTTGTCAGGAGGTTTATTCCAAACTTTGCAAAGCTAGTGAAGCACATCACTTCCATGCTAAAGAAAGGATCATAAATAAAATGGACAAATGGTGCAAGAATTTCTTTTGAAGCCATCAAACAAGCTATCATTGAAGCTCCCACTCTAATCAGTCTAGATTATACCAGGGAGTTTTATATCTTCTCTTTTGCCTCTTATGATACACTTGCAGTAGTTCTATTGTAGAAAAATGATGAAGGTGTAGAGCACCCTGTGGCCTTTTTCAACAAAATTCTGAGGGAGGCTGAACTAAGGTATGACCTTATTAAAAAACAAGCTTATGTTCTCATAAAATCTTTAAAGGCATTTAGAATTTATATTCTGCATTCCAAAGTGGTCACGTATGTACCTTCAACCTCAGTAAAAGATGTTCTAACTCAACCAGATATTGATGGAAAAAGAGCTAAATGGATTGAAAAATTCATAGAGTTCAACATAGAGGTGAAGCCCACCAAGCTTGTCAAAGGCCAGGGCTTGGCTAATCTTATGGTTGAGGAAAATTGCAGTTTGTTAGACATCAATTGCATGGGTTCAAAATCAGGTGGTGAGCGGACAGAGGAAGCAACAGAAGAGAAAGAGCAGAATCAGTATTTGGCTGAAAATATAACCACCTGTGAATGGTATTCCAGTGTAGTTCATTTTTTGTAGAAGCTAGAAGTCCCTCCAGGGCATAGCTTAAGTCAAACCAAGGCCATTAAGCTCAGAGCAACCAAATTCTGCATTAATAAAAACCTAGTTTATTGGAAAGACCCATCAGGGATCCTCTTCAGATGTCTAGACAAAGGAAAATCTGTGGAAGTCATGCACCAGTTCCATTCTAGCATCTGTGGAGGGCATCATTATTGGAAAACCACAGCCCACAAGATCCTGAGAGCTGGGTATTATTGGCTTACCCTGTTCTCTGATGTGTTTTCTTTTGTGAAGTCTTGTGACAAATGTCAGAGCTTTACAGGAAGGCAACAACTAAAATATTTTCCCTTGAAGCCAGTACATGCTAATGGTCCCTTCCAGCAGTGGGGCCTGGACTTCATAGGTGAGATCAATCCACATTCCAGTGCCCATCACAAATGGATCTTGGTAGCCATTGATTATTTCACCAAATGGATCAAGGCTATACCCACTAAAAATGATAATCATCAGGTTATCGTAAATTTATTGAATGAGAATATTTTCACTAGATTTGGTTGCCCAACCAAACTAGTCACTGATAATGTAGCAGCTTTTAGGGCAAAAGAATTGGTGGACATGTGTGAATCCATGGGCATTCAATTGGTGCATTCTACCTTAGATTATCCTCAAGGAAATGGCCTGGCAAAATCATCTAACAAGGGTCTTGTAAGGATAATCAAAAAATTGCTGGGGGACAACAAAAAGAACTGGGATTCCAAGTTGAAGTTTGCATTGTGGGCTAACGGAATTACCAATAAGAAGTCCATAGGAAATTCTCCATTTAAGCTAGTTTATGGCACTGATGTTGTTTTTCCTATCCAGCTGATTCTCCGTGTGGCCAAATTCTTACAAGAAGAAAAGGATGGAGAGAATGACATGGCGAGGAGAATGAGTGACTTGGTTGAATTATAGCAGATCAGAGAACAACTAGTTGAGAAGTCAAGAACTCATCAAAAGAAGATCAAAGAAACCTTTGATAGAAAGGCAAAAATGCACAGTTTTCAGGTTGGTGACTGGGTTCTCAAATGTGATGCATTGAAGGAAAAGAAGGGCAACCATGCTAAATGTGATGCCTTATGGACGAGACTATTTTTAATTACTCAAGTTCAGATGAACAATACTTTTATTTTACACAATTTGGAGGGGGAAGGTGTTTTTGATGGCCCAGTGAATGGGTGGTTTTTGAAACTTTACTTCATATGAGGCTTTAATGCCTTAATGTTGTAATAGGTTTTTTCAGTTTTTGTCTTCTATGCAAATAAACTCCATGCCCAATGGAACAATAGGAGATAAGTTTATTTTGGTTGTTACTGGAAAGGCAATAGTCCGCAGTTCTTGAAACCTCAGATGGAGGCTTTCATCCCCAGAAGGAGCCAGTGTTAGCCCTGAGTTGCACTGTTGCTATTTTAATGGAAATGTCCCCTGTTTTAGTTATGATGGTCCATGTCTCCTCTTGCGCCACTTTGGCCATAAGCCGGACTTCAAAATCATACACCCACGCTCATAAATATCGACAGGTCTGCTCTCGAATCATCTCCTTTCCGCTGCTCTCTCCATTCTGTGATCCCTGCCATCAATCTTCCCACTGATTTGATGATCCACACTTTATCCGAATAGCGATTTACGCTCACCCGCTTCAACCAATCACCACTGTCGGTTCATTCTCCGCCATATCTAATGGCTATCTTGCATTTCGCTCAGGAAACAAGCGAGAGGGATACTTTCTTGATAAAAGTGGTTTCCCCTCTCTCCTCCACTGCTACGTGGCACCCGATGAATGGAATCTGGCGGGCTCTGACCTTTACTGCTTATCACCCGATGACCGCTTGATATAAACCATTTCCGCCTAAAGAAAACTGCTCCTGGTCATTATCCTTCGAGCACCTCCTCCACCCAATAGCCGTTTGATCTACCCATCTAAGATTGGACGGCTCGGACTTATTCCACCCCTGCCACGACTTCAAGCCTCTGACGATTGATCTCCTCTGTCCATTCCTCCCAATCCAACGGCCCTTGTTCACGATCACCTCAGTTCATTCTTCGCCACCTAACTGACATCCCGACCGTTGATCCACACCATCCAGTGACCCAAGTGCCCCCGTACCCCACTTCTCGTCAATCACCCAGGGAGGAAATTGGTTGGCTTTGTCATTTTTTTTCACAGTCGGACAATTGAACTGAAATAAAAACTGCATGGCTGAAAGGGGAAAAACAACAACACAATGCAACCAAACCAACAGAAATGATCATGGAACATCACTGGCACAAGCAAGCCACCTGATAGTGTGGCAAAATTACCAAAATTTGGTTACTATGTTTATTAGAAGAAAATCCCTCTAAGCTCATGTTTATCTAGTTATGGCATCAAGTAGTTAGAAGACAGAGGGGATAGATTAAGACATCTCGAACCTCAGAGAGTTCGAGAGCATTGTAAAAATCCTATAAATGGTTGAAAGTTTGAAGTATTAAGGGTTCAACTTTTGGACACTGTGGATACTCTTTTCCTCCTAGCATCTCATCTTCATTCCAGTAATATAAGCTTCTTTTGTTGTTACATGTTCAATCACCATATTCTCCTCTGTTCTAAGCTTGCACTTGAATAGGTTATTCATGTTTTCTTATATGTCTAATGCTAGATAAATGTCATCTTATCTCTGCATTGATAAAGTAGATTTGCAAGTTTCATTTACTTTCTGTAGCTAGCCATCCATATGTGTTTATGTATGTATCTGCTGCTACAGTCAGGATTCTCCATCTATTCATTGAATCTATAAACTATTGAGCATTAGTGGTCTAAAGCCTTGTTAAGCTAAGGGTGTTCATGCATGTCTTGAGTGAAAACATAGTTGAAACAGTCATCTGACTCAATCCAAACACCAATCCATTCCAATAGTTCAGAGAACAATATTGAAGATTTATATGTTACCAGGCATCTCTGAGCTACAACCTAGGAGAGTTTCCTGGAGTGCTAATAGGACCAAATGATGTTTATTTGGGTTAAAGAAAGCATGTGATTGAGATACTAAAGAGGTTCGACATGATGGATTGTAAACCTATGACCACTCCGATGATCACAAATTTAAAGATAATAAGGAGGTCTGAATCAAGCCGTGTGGATCCTTCCAGGTATAGAAAACTCATTGGCTCATTTATGTACTTGGTGAATACTCGATCAGACATATTTTTCGTAGTAAATGTACTTAGTCAATTCCAAGTGGAGCCAAATCATGATCATTAGATACCAGAAAAGCATATTCTGAGATATCTGCAAGGTACCATCAACTACCATCTGAAATATGATAGAAGGAATAATGTCCGATTGATTGGATCTATAAATTCTGACTGGGGAGGTAGTGAATAGGATGGTAAGAGCACTACAGGATGATGTTTCAGTTTAGTATCCTCCATGGTCTCATGGATGAGCAGAAAGAAATACACCATTTCTTTGAGTAGTGCTGAGGCTGAATATGTTGCATCATGTGAAGTAAGAAAATAAGTAGTATGGTTAAGAAAACTACTATCAGACTTGTTTAAAGGGCAAATGAACCCTAAAATGATACTTTGTGATAACACCAGTTTCATTCGTTTTCCTAAGGATCTGATGTTTCATGGAAATACAAAGCACATCAACAACAAGTATCATTATATTCGAGAGCTACTACAAAATGATGTGTTGCAGTTATGGTATATCTCCACTGGTCAACAGGTAGATGGAATATTGACAAAATCACTTCAAACAAGAATCTTGTATACTTAAGGGACACACTTGGTTTGGTTGATTTTTCCTCCCTAATTGAGAGGGAGAGATAGACACAACATTCTTTTCTTCACTTGGGAAGAAAGAATGTAGGATTGGGTAACCATATGGAAATTGATACTCTTTGAGAATGTGGTATGGCATTCAAGATAAGAGTTTTCCTGGACTGATATTATTTTATGATTAGTTACCCAAGATAAGAATAGTCCAATGGAAGGTCATATTCTAAAAATAACCAGGTGGATTATGTACCTTAGGAGACAATGATGATGGTGTCTATACATCATTGGCCTCACTTTCATTGTGCTCTGATCTTGTGGAGAGATATAGTTGTTAGTCAAGGCCTTTCTATGTGACAATGTTTGTTATATGATGCTAGACAGATGGGTTACCAATCCGAATCTTCTTATGAGATCTCTTCGGATTTTGAATGACCATGTACCTCTTATGAATACCTCCCTAGTTAAGAGGATGTGTTAGCAAATGTGTAACTAGGTTCGGTCTTCATAAGTATGCAATGTATTCTTGTAAATATAAAGTGAAAAGAAATTATTATTATTATTGGAGCATGGGTTTCATGCTCAAGTTTTTTTATTTTTATAGGTCAAGCATTCATTGAGTGATTCTAGGGTTTGTACTAAGTATAAGATTCATTTTCATATATTGAAGACCCTATGGGCACATTGTAAATTGTAAATAAAAAATTATTTTTGTCTTTGAAGTGTCAAAATAACTCCAATATGAAGTCAGCCTAAAGAGTTGTCAAGTCAACCTACATGAAGAGCCACGTCCACCCTTGAAGAAGCCTATATAAAGAGAGGAACTCATACTCCATTTGGATCACTCACTCATCTCTTGATAATTGAATAAGTAGAAGAAGGATAAGTCGAAGAAGGAAGTGTGAAGAAGAGGAAGTCAAAGAAGTCAAAGTGTTTTGGGTCTTATCTATCTCTCTAGGGAGGATCGAAGTTAGGGTTTCTGCACTAGGATCTTCTGTGGTTTGATTTTGAAAAAGGAAAGAAGGGAAGTCAAGAGAAGTTCTCTTAGGACATCTTATTAGCCCTAAGACTCAAGACAAGGAAAGCGAAGTCAAGAGGAAGGCTATCAGAGGGAGATCGAAGTCTCCAAGAGAAGCAACGACAATTGTAGCAGTTGTTGGGGGAATAATTTCACACCTATTGGGAGGTCTAATATATTGCAGCAGGAGGCCATGGTAAACTTTATCTTAGAGGGTATTTGTATGTCTTTAAGTTATGGTATTATTCAATTAAAATATATATAAGAAGAGAATATATTTACAGGTTTTCCCGACAAGAGGAGGAGTTTGGGCCCTGGCTTGCAGCCCATATACTATGTCACTGTTCTAATTGTTTTGTTAGATGTTTGATGTATTGCACATTGGAATAATAATGAACATAGATAATAACTAGTAAAATATAACAAAAACATTTATCAAGTCAAGAGAATTATCATATTCATTTCCCTATTGAATTCTCAACAAGTCATAGCATAGGGGAGAAAACATCTTCCACCCTATGTCGATCGACAATATATCATCCATCCTATTTCCCACTGATATTCCCAACAATGACCCTCAATATTCATGTGGTAGACCACCTACATAATAATCAATTTGGGTTTTACACCTTCAAGCACTCTCTCAACCCATTTGCTAGATGGGGAGTGGTATTCCCAACAAACCTAGCTTGTTGGAATGATGCCAACTAGGGTATACTCTGCATATACCAAGATAGGGGAGAAACATCTCTGACCATATGGGTAAGAGATAGGGGTGATACCCTATTTTCCAGAGATCCCTAAACTCCAGGAGCCCTCCATATAAATTCCACACCCTGGGAGCTCAGTTAGGGGGGAAGAGTTGGCTCAATGTCATTGATCAATATTTCTTTCTATAGAACAAAAACATATCATCGTTCTCATATCTGGTACTGAATTAAACAAATCACTGAAGATTTCAATCATAATGTTTCAATAGTAGTAGTCTCTTATTCATGTAGGACATCAAATCAAATATCATATTAGAAAATATATATATCACAAAAGGATACCTTAGTCATCCTCCCTCTCACGAGGATAGAACCACAAGCCTAGGCTTGAGTCATACGACAACACTATCTCAATATATGAAGAGATCTCAATCCAAGATATATACATGATTCTTTTCCAATCGAATCCAACTCTTTGTAATTGCAATCTATCACTGTGTTGAAGCCTCTAAATTTGCTGTGAAAACATGGGGGATAACCACCCGGTTGGGGACTTGAATACCGTCCTTTATTCATTTCGTTTGGTGGATCCAACTAGATTTATGGGACCAGCTTCCCAATCTGAAAGATGGTAGGATGGGGTATGCGTTTGATTATCAAAGATGATTTGGTAGATGAGGGTGGTTTCAACATAAAAATCAAACTATCTATATATATTACTATTTACACGAGCTTAAATCAATATTTGTGCCATCTAGATAAATGATTACCTTGAATGATAATGAAGATTATTCATAAAAGAAGTATAAAATATTCATAAAACAACTATTTCGATTAAATAGTTAATCAAAATGGTTGACTGTAAAATGTATCGCATCAAATATCTAACAAAAATTTTCTTATCAAAAATGAAGAGGATGACAACTCAGCTATATTTCAAAAGTGAAGGAATAAGAGGCTGTATTAAAACATAATTGACAAACAATGTACATATAGAAGAAACAACTTAATAGTTCATAAAATAATCACTACGCAATGATACAAGTACCCAATGTGAGATGATTGATCCATAGACAATAAAGCTACAATCCATGCATTTTCTCCAAGATTGATCACAGAAAAACAGAAGTGCAATTATTAGCAAACTTTCTCAAATAACCTTTCATGGACTAGATCTTCAAAACTAAAGAAAAACTTTAAAAAGTACAGAAGTGTATGTTTTTTAAAGAGTCTCAAATAAAATTGTCAGGCCCCTTTCTAAATACATGAAAGGGGTTTAAATATCAAAAAATATTACAAAAATAGCTAAGCACTAAATTTTGAGGAGTGAAACGACTCTCCTTAGAGTCAGTGCCAAAAATGAAAAAATAAAATTGATTTAAAACTTAAATGTCTGATTTTGATTGGTGTTGGCTCCTGATTTGTTTCCATTGATTGTAGATATCCATCATATCTTGAACTCTTGGAGGCTGCCTTATGCTTATCTTCACTTGTCTCGCATAAACTGTATCTAATAACGATTGCGTCATATGGATGATAAAATTGGTTAAGCATCGTAAGGCCATCAATTGACTATGTGGTTTTACCAGGTATGACCAATAAGCTTCCCAATTTAAATGCAACAACTTTCTAATCCGTTGTTCTTTTGCTACAAGACTTTCGTGCCAACTTGACAGCAAATCATAAATTTCGGGCAGATTTCCTCGTGAACATCTTTGAATAAAACTTGCATACCAAAGATTATCATTAATAGTTTCTATCATGATATTGTTTGATGTTTTGTTTGCACTAGAAACTGCCCTTTCAACCTGTTTTATTTGGATTTCCCAACTAGTGAAGAGATTGTCCTTGTTAGATTCTTTGATCTTTGGAAATTTGGTTGTTATTGCCTTTGAATTATCTTGCCATGTGATCAAGTTTGAAATATTCTCATCTATTTCCTCAAAGTTACTTTTAGCATATGTGAATTGACTCACTAATGCATCATCTTCTTGGCATAATGGACTAATCTCTATTAATTTCTTACAAAAGAATGATTGTTGCTTTGATAGCGACACATTAATCTCTAAAGCTTCTTTGATGAATTCATCAACTTTTGGGTAATCCTTTATCTGATTTGTAGTAACTTGCAGCTATGCAATTTCAATGTCTTTGGAATTTAATTCTACCTGGCTTTGGAGTATTAGGCTACCGAAACTTTGTTTCATTTGTTCAATGTGTGATTTAATTTGTTCCTGTGTATTCACCTTTTCTTTTGTGAGTTGATCTTCCAGATACCTCCTTTTCTTTGATCAAATTTGTTACTTATTCTGCTTTTTCAATTGTCACAGAAGCATAAGCTCCTTCAAATTGAGATAATTTGGTCAAATTTTTAGATGGATATAGGTGTATCTTTCTAGACAATGTCCATTAGCTCGTTGCCTAGTAGGTTAATAGCGTCATGGTCAATTTTTCTCTTTTTCCTTTGCCTCTTCATTATTTCTCGATGTTTGGGACTATAAAAAATATCTAAGAGAGGAATTTCTTCCTCTTTCAAAATAATTTATGAAGAAGGAAAAGCAAGAATAACTTCAATACCTTCTGAAGTAGTGAGAGCTATTTCTGAAGATTTCTCGGGATGTTTTGGTGTTTCAGGAAAGGTTTTTGTTTGACTTGTACCACCTTGTGGTTCATTGATGATTTGTTCAAACTATCCCCATTCTTTCTGCATTTGTTCTTGATCAAGTCCCTTCTCATTACTCTCCTTGTTGGAAGGTTATTCTATGTCTTTCTCTATAGCAGACTCTTTTTGTGATTCAACATCTTTGGATGCTTCATTTGCATCCTTCTCTAAGACATTAGTAGAAAACCTTTCTTCCTGAGATTCTCGTGGGATTATTTTAAGTAGATCCAAAGGCACATGCGTTAACCTTTGATATTTGTACTCCTTAAATTCTGCCAATTCTGCCAGATTCATTCGGAGGGAAGTTCAACTCTGTACCTGTGAAAATTGTTCAGCTTTTTCAAAAATATAGCCAAAATGATCGTCCTCATGAATAAATTCCCTAACTTTAATAATCGAGGTAAAATCATACACAACCTTAATAGGGTCATATTTCCTTTCTCGAAACTCAACACGATTCAAACTGTGAATGTGTTTGACTTCAACCTGTGCATGTTTGAAGTCATTTAAACAATAAACACCACATCAAAGTGGAAAAGTGGGCTAGAGAGATTTTTTAGACTCTTTGAGAGATCTGGTTACACCCTTGCTAACTGTCTGGTATGAAATTTCTCTGGCTAACAATTTATCAGGGACATACCACAAAAGTAAATGTGGTGGAGCGGTGCTTCCAAAAACTCTAATATATGTAAATAATTCTTCTCTAAACCATCTCGCCACAGGTTGAATATTAGCCTTGGCTTCTTCTAATAACCTTGGGGCTTTCTTATCAAAGACATTATGATAAATAGGGAGCATAACCCCCTCACAAATTTGATAGAAATGTTCATTGAAACAAGATTTCGAAAAGGCTTTATGATATACATGAATTGGCGTGGAATCCTACGGAGTCCACTTCCATCCCATAATTGGAAAAGGAAAAATGAAACACATAGCGTCCATGATGTAAGCACACATATAAAATGGGGGAATGGTTCTTGTAGTGACAAAATGGTTCTTCCTATATTGTATGATATGGTGGTCTAAGCTGTTTGACAAAATTGTGGCCCAATCCATTATTATAAAATTAGAAGTGACATCAATGAGAGGCACCCATTCAACTGAAAATTTGGTTGTGTTTGCATACCCAAATAGTCTGCATAACATTGTGACAATGTATAAATAAGGAGCAGCAAGAGAGGCCACCGAATACATACAAGTTCTATCCATCTTGTGCTTCCTAGGATTTGACCTTCATTGCTTTATAACTTTGGAGGGTTCTCCATTTTTAGCAGAAAATTTATCCACAAATGCTTTATCATAAACCTTGTGTGGCTGAGGTAAATGGTACATTCTTCTAATATCCTCTGGCTTAAAAGAGTCGATGACCACTTGCCTTGAGGTCACGAATTCTTGGTCTTAAATGTTCACATTTTCAATGACCCATTCAAACATATTAGTGTAGGGTAATAATTTTGGCCTAGATACTATCTTATGCAAAATAGAGCATGCAACCTCAAAATAAGAAGCGTCTGAGGATTGAATATCATATATCATTGCTTCCTTCTATGTTTCCTTCTCAAATATATCATAAAAAGTTTCCCAGGAGCTAGAACCACACTCTGGTAAACAAGTTGTATCCAAAAAAAAAAAAGTGATGATTCCAATACATCTTCAACTGTGGACTATGTAACCTTTCCCTTATTCATCTTGACCATCCAACTGAGTAATCGAGTCTCTGTTACAGTCCTGTCACCACAAAGAAGACGAGAGTGATATTGTAGAGGATGAGAAATAGAACTATAACGACATGAAAATACGAAAACCTTATTCAAATTAATGAAACTGAAACACTTAAATGCACCTGTAATGGTGAGAAGACATTGAATCTCTTGAGCTGTAGGATCATAAATATCCATAACTTGAAACAATATCCGCGTAAGATTTAGATTAACTCACATTAATGTAGTCTATTTTCAATGATCGTTTCGGAGCAGATCATTAAAAATTGTTAATGTACCATCCTTAGTATGTGAAATATAATTTAATAATGTGTTAGTGGATCTGGATTCTCTCACAAATCGGTTATTCACAATGTCACATAATATGTTTGACTGCCAATCTTGTGATTTTTCGATTTGCAAGATTGCAACTTGACGAATGCGAACATGTTTTCTTATTATAGTTAATTCTTTTTTCGGGTCCATTGTCATATAACAATACGTAAAGGAAGGTTTAACATGTTTTATTGATTTTTGTGATTCGAAAAGTCTGACATGATTTGATTAGAAAGGAATATTCCAAGATTCTGCGCATATCACAAATTGGTGATGTTTCAAATGATAACGTTAAGTGTTGCACACAAGATTTTGCGAAATGTGAAATGCGATCTAACCTTTGGAGCGGGGTTCTTGGATTTTTATTTAAATTTTAATGGATTTTAAATCAAATTATTTTCTAAAGGGTCCCCATTTGTTATCTAAAGGGCTTTATCAAATGGGGGTTGTTGTACAACACAACATTTGGCGATTCACTGGAAGAACCAGTTATCTCTGATAAGTTTGAAATTTCTAAAACTTACAAAGTAAAGATAGTTCAGGAAATAGGAATTACATGAAATTTTAGATAAGTAACATTTATATGAAGAAAAAAAACCTCACCTAATTACAATTCATTTGATATCCTCTTAAAGATGAAAATTCCTTTGTCTATATCAATCCTTACATAGTTTAAAAATAAAGTAGGGGGATTTTGCAGATCAACTTTTTAATGTACTCATTTGTCACAGGTAGAGCCTTTTCTACTAGCATACGTCCATATCCTCGACAGGATTACCTTTTAACGAGCAATGATTCAGTGTCCCATCCAGAAAAGAATGAAATTTTTAGAGATAAATCCAAAATCACATACTTATTCTCTTTTTTTCTTTTTTTAAACAGTTTTTTTTTTTAAATTTTCTTTTTATTACTCAAAAGTCATTGTCTTGGTTTGGTGGCCAAATAATGACAATTCCATTCACTGGTTGTAATTCAACTGAACAAGTTGGCTCGTGATGAGACCCCTTGTCTTAAGATTAAAATAAATCTCAAGCCACTACCCTGTTTTGGTATGTAGTATTGGTAATGTGAGTCTATTATTTCCCTATGAACATGGTAAGAAAGTTCTTGATGAGAACTCTTATCTTTTAAGTTTTAGTATATTTTAGAATTATACTCTTGAAAGATAAAAGTTTACTAGATGGGGAGAACCATTGACTCCTTAAGAGTTCTGGATGACAATTATAGAGTTAAAGATGTTTATCCACAAATAGTCTTCACTTTGTTAAATATACTTTTCTTGACTGATAATAGAACAAAAGTTTTTTATAAAGCTAGAGGTTTCTCAAAGGATAAATAATTATGGTGGAAAAGGAAAATTTCATAGATTCATGGAACTTAGCTAATTTTCAAATGTTATAATTGTTTCCTTAACAATCTCTACTTCTAAAAGCGAAAAATCAAAATATTTCAAAAAGATTTATTGTGAAGCCAAAAATAAATGTTATTCAACATTTATTTTCCCAAAAATAAAAATAAAAAATGAAAGAAGATAAATGCAATAATGTTACAATTAGGAGAGGTTATCTCCTAAGAAAATAATTTCTTCAATATAAGCCCTGTTAGTGCTTGAAATTTCACCTCAGGCTGAGACAGGTAAACCTCAAGGCTACATCAAACCATTTAGCCTCGTAGCTAGCCCTACGGGGCAGGAGAAGGCTCTCTTCGGTCTATCTCGTAAAATCTCCAATAGATGAGAAGACCAATAGGGTAACACTGATATTAGGCTAGTAAACTGATCAAAAAGATTGATTTTGGGGTTTTTGGGTTTTTGGTGGCAAATTGAGGAGAGGACAATTTTGGGTGCGGGGATGGGACACAGTTTCTGCAGGGGTTTCCTTGGGGCGAGGTAGGAGACAATGTTGATGCCTTTAACTGAAGTGGATAGTCAGGAATGAAAGAAAGAGAGCTAAAGAGAAGAAACAATAACTTTGAATTCTCTTTAGACAGTAGAAAACATTGAAATTAAACAAATTTAAAAGCAGAGCATGGCAAGCATGAATTCTTACTTTAACACTTCATTTGTTTAATGCGCAGAAGTAACGAAAGGAAATGAATCACATAACAAAGCTTACAAGAACATTGAGAAATACACCATCAACACATGAGTCCACAAGAATCCCAAAGAGGACTGCAAAACCCTGGTCTTCCTTAGCCAAAAATTGCAGAGATACAAGTAAAATATACAATAGGAGCTTCTCCCTCAAGAGTCCAACATGAAAATGAGTAAGAGAAGGCATAATATAGAAGATCTAACTCCTTTCCCCACCTCTAGGGGTCGAGCTCAGCTTCCTAGGAGCTGTTTCAACTAATTCTAAACTAATCACTAGATAATAGGCAGTCAAAACAACTTGCCTTTAAAACT
>APFE030017299.1:0-17079 GCA_000404065.3 Pinus taeda
GTAATGTTGGCACCACTTTCACTAATATGGACATCATTCTTATCTTTTGCATGAATCATATTATTCTTTTAGCCATGAGCCACTTTGATTTTGACAAATAATTAAAAATTCTTAAAGATATTTTGAATTCCTGTGAACATCGATAAGGCAAAGGTTATGATCATCAAACTTAGGCAATTCACCCACCTAATTTTTTTGTATGAAAATAACATTTCGGAAGAAATCCTTTCATAGAAATATCTTGCAGTTGATCTTCATCAAAATCTCAATTGGAACTATAGAGTAGAATTGGGGGCTAATGGGGTTGGAAAGTTTATCTTGATATTGAGAACACTAGTGAAAAGGGTTATTTTTTAGCTCTAGAAAAAATGAAAATATTGTTTGATATACTTGCAACTATTGTGACTTTATACAACTATGAAGTATGGAGTTATAGCATTTCTAGAGAAGCTTGGAGAAAAATATTAAAATTAAATAAATAGATAAATAAGGAAAGGTGTGCCTTATTTACTATTTTTCTTGGAGTTTGGGCTTCCACTCGTGGAGAGTAAGGCTATAATTGTGACAAAATATGCATGGCCACAAGATCATAGCAAAACAACTAATGCACCAATTGATGCATGTTAGATGTTGTAAAATTCTTGAAAGTGATACGTCCATGAAGAAAATGGGTAATTCTCAATTATTTCTTCTCAAATATTATCTTGTACAATGAGGACCTAGCTTCTTTATTTCGTGTTGAAAAATGCAACAAGAAAGTCTCAATTTGATTTTTCCTTGGTCAAATTGAGATAATTTGAATTTCCACATCAGAAGACAACTTGGATGCAGCTAACTCATGTGACATGGCTTGTGTCACATAGTTTACTCAGTCAATTCAAGTTGGAGAAGTTGGAGTTCAGTTAAGCATGTGTGATTGCTAATTTGTAGCAATCAAATTCAGTTATCTCTAGTTTTTTTCAGTTAAACTAGTTCCAACTGTTGGAGGAACTAGTGGATTCAGGTCAGTTTTGCTGTGGAATTTTAGTCAAACTTAGTGATCATCCAGTTAACTGATCAATCATCCCAAAGTTCTATTATTGACTCCACGTTCTTCATCTATGTGCTTAAGATATTCTGTAAAGCCACTGGTATGATGTGTAATCATTTGAAATCCACATTTTCATCTATGGGTTGCTCTCAGCATGAAATTCATTTTTCCTACAGCGATTTCCCTTCTCCCCGATCGAATTTGAAGAAGGATTCAAACATATAAGCTTCCGATTCATACCAAATAAATACAAAATAGCTAACTGGACTTAGTTGGTGGCCAAAATTGAAAAAAGGCTTAATATTTGGAAGCATAGATGGCTCTCTAGAGTTGGTCATCTAGTACTCATCAAATCGGTCTTAGAGGCGACCCTGGTGTACTAGATATCATTAGCTTGGATTCCCAAAGGCATACTCTCTAGAATTCATAAAATCTACTATAGATTCCTATGGAAGGTGTTATCACTTAAGAAGCAATTTCTAAATTGTTCACATTAGTTTGATTGTGAGGGTTACCTGTTAGTCCGAGTTCAGTGTTTCCATGTTTACTTTAGTGCCTAAGTCTTAGGAGTCTTGGTAGTATGGTTAAATAAAGGTCAATAGTCCGTTCTCATTCACCAATGGTCCCACAACTTACATAGATTCCTTGTATCAAGTTTTTTTTAAAGGTTCTTATGTGTTATGAAACGCTTTAGGTGTTTCGTAGCGCAAACACAACTTAGGTGTTTTCGTAGCGCATAACCTAGATTTTACACTGGCTATGCTATGAAATCGGAGATTTGTGCAGATCCGTAACAAATATTTCTCAACTGTCATATCTATCAAAATCCGTTATGTTTGTATCATCAGTTTTCAGCTTATACACTTCGCCTATCATGTCCAACCACTTATCCTCATCATTAGAGTCGTTAGGTACCATGGTATGCTCGGGTTGCAAGTTTCAAGAAGAGCCAAGTATTCACAATCATAATTATGATTGCGTTCATTGCATGAGGAACAAATCGGAAAATATTCAATTTGAATTCCTTGAACATCAAGCGAGGCATTATTCAAGTGAGGTAGCTATCAAGCGAGGCAGTGATCGAAGGTTGAGACAGTACCAATCTTTCAAATTTCATTATGCTGGAGTCTCATGGAGGGGTCTACAGAAAGAAAGGATCACAGTTCAGGCAGGTGTTTGAGGAGCGAACCTGAAGGTTTAGACATTATCTTGAAGAACAGAGAAGTTGAACGTGCATTCAAGCAGGTTGGTTGTTGGAATTTTTGCGAGAAACTTCAAGGAGGTCATGCGCAAATCGCCAAGGAATTTGCCTTGAATTTCGCAGGACTGAATTCAGAAGTTGGGGTGCTTGAATTGCAAATCTCACCAGAGGTAATATCCACAGTCATTGAGATTCCAAGGGAACAAGAAAGATGGTTTAAAAATTTCAAATTTGATATGACCCCCTCCAAATAATTTCTGAAGCCGGAGTTCATTGATTCAGATTTAAACAAGTCTGTGCCCAGAAATTTTGTCAAGGACTCATATGCCAATTTACTTACCTGCATACAGAGGTACTTTACTTGTGAGGGGAGGTATCATAAGGTGTATTCATATCACTTCAAGCTTCTGCTGCATTTCACGGGAAAGATATCTCTTGATTTACCTTTCTACTTGTTTCGTAGCCTAGGCAAAATGTGTGACATGGTTCAGCTAAAGAAGGAAGCCTGTGAGATGTCATTGTTTCACCACAACTTAGTCAAGTTTATCATTTTGCATGAACTCCAGAGAATAGATAGGGATTGGTCCACATTCATGTTTATGTTTGGTTTTAAAAATGAAACTGGTCTCAGTCCCCAGGCTGTAAAAAATTCTCCACCAAAAATTGGTCATCGTGCAGAAACAAGATCCAAGAGATTCACAAAATTGAAGGCTAGGAAACAAGTAAAGGAGCCCTCCAGATCAATGGTTATCCAAGACACACCATAGTAGTCCCTGAAAGAGAAAACTCAGATCAAAGAAGGAAGACACGAATCATCTACAGGTGAAGTAGTTCAGAGAAGAATGACTAGGAGCCAATTAGCTAAAGAAAAAGGCAAGACAGTGGTTACTGAGGAAAGCCCGGTTTCAAAGGGAAACCTGAATGACTTACTGCAAGCTATTGATATTGAAGAACCTCCCTGGTTCAAGAAGATTTGATAGAATCAGGTAAAGACAAGACCAAAAAGATCAAAGCCTCGAAAAAGCTCAAGTTTGATGATCAGGTTACTAAATTTGTCTTTAAGCCAAGAAGACCTGTAACGAGGTATTTCAAACAAGTACAAGAGATGCTGCCAAAAGCAGGTGAAACAGAGGAGATCGCAAAAACTCATGAAAGACCTGTGACTTCATTAGAAACATCATCACAGCGACATAAAGAAGATAGAAATAAGATAGTTATCTCTCAGGAGGAATATAGTGTTGAAGAGCTGTAAAAGAATTTGAGGTTAGTAAATCTCGAAATTGCTAGATTGAAGAAAGCCTTAAGGAAACATGCGATCAAGGAAGCTCATTTTAATAAAATGGAGGCCCTATGGGAAGACAAAACAATTTCAATACCTGAGGTGGTCGACTGTAATGCCCAATACTATACCTGAACAAATCCTGCAATAAAGGAAGCAGAATTCATCAGAAAAGTTAATATGAAACTGAGAGCTGGGATCAGAGTTATGAAAAGGAAAATTGAGGATTTTAAGATCCAGCTAAGCCAGCGGGAAAGATTTCCTTAGCTAAGGAAAATCACACAAAAAGTAAGATTAAGTCCCAAATTTTGATGATTTACCGTGTTCAGTTTTGAATAGCTTCAGGATAGTTGAAAAGGACATTCCAATAAAAAAGGTTCAAGACAGTCAAATTTTGGCTTAGAACTATGTTTTTGTGATTACATAGCAGTTTCGTAGCACGCTACGAAATTGCTGTAAATGATGCCTAACGCACAGCAGTTTCGCAGCACGCTACAAAACTGCTGTAGCTGCATAATTAAACTCAGTCAACCAATTTTGAGTGACTGAGGGGAAATTTTTTGAAAGGGAAGTTCAGAAAAGGATCATTTACAATGTGCAAGCAACCAGCAATGGCAAAAGAAGTAGAGGAAAGATATATGAACTCTAAGATTTTTGTTATACAAATGATCACCACTAGTATTGTCCATGACATTTCAAACAGCTTTGAAGAGGTTTTGTCTTCACATAGGTATATGGGAAAGGTTTACAGCACATGAAGAACGTGGCACTCCAATATATTTTTGGGTAATTAAAGAAGAACAACATGGTTAATTGGTTTTGAATATCCTTGAGGAAACCAAAAGCAGAAAAACAGGGGCAGTTTCCTACTTCCTAGCAGCAGTAAAGGGATAAGACATTAAGGGCCAGCAAGGAGTTTCAAACATCCACTAAAGCTAAATTGAAGGAGACCACTTGTCAGAGAACGAGTTTTTATTGCAATAAATACTATCACCAACATGATGTGGAGTTTAACTCCTAATTGTCTTAGGTTTCTAGAACTTCCAGTTAGCAGTTAGTTGCATTTAATAGTTAATTTAAAAGTGTTAATAGGTGTCATAATAAGATGAATTCGAGTTCCCCTCATGCTGGAGGAGGAATCTTAGTTATGTAGAGAGCTCTATATATAGCAGAACATCTGATGTACAAAGGGTTGAAAAATTATTGAGAAAATCTCTTATATTGTGCTTTGTGTAAAGACTTTGTTTTCTAGTAATACAGTATTGGCCTTGCTTCTCAGGAACCAGAAGGAATTCGATGTTCTGAATGTCTTGTTTTATCTTCTTCCTATTATCTACAGTGTTATGAATGTGTGATCACTTAGAAATCACTAACAGTGCTCTAATTTCCTGCATACATTTGTAAATTATGTTGGTCCTTTATGTGTTTGGTGTGTTCTACATATGTTGGATTCTGAATGCCCTAACTTCTATGCAAAGCTAACTTTACTGTCAATACTAAAGCATATCTGACTCCATAAGCCCAATGGATACTTTCTAGCTGTATTTCAACCTCTTATACTTGTTCATTTTGTTTCATAGAGTTAGCCATTTTATTCATTATCCAAGTTTTTAATCTTGTGAGAGAGCCCTCTCAGGTTGGGGAGGCTAAGCCTCAGCCTAAAGTAGGTTTGAAACAGTTACTTAAGGTCTACCTGATCACAGCAGCCTATCAGGGTCTGATTTTGAGATAACATAAGGGATCGAAGGAAGGAGACACCTTTTCCTGGACCAAATGGGATCTGATTGCCTTGCCAAAAAAATGGGAAGGTTGGGGATTAAAATACCTCTCATGTTTCTCCATAGCACTTGCTACAAAATTGGGTTGGCAAGTCTTCACAGCAGACAATTTGTGGACCAAGGTGATCACAAGGAAATATATCAGTCCTCTTCACCCCATTGATTATACTAGGAGGCCGCATGGGAACAAGGTAAACATCTCCTTGATATGGCGTACCATTCTTAACTCAATTGAGCACATTCGAAATGGCTTAGCATGGAGAATAGGTTCGAGTAGGCAGGTTCGTATTGGGAAGGATCCATGGTCTGGTTATGGAAACCCACAATCCCTCTCACCTAGTCTCATACAATTTTTGGAACAAGAAGGAATCAAAACACTTGATCACATCACTGATACAGTCAACACTTATATACTTACTCAAGCCTGGAAATCAGCACTCGACCTTGACATCCCTACAAAATGGCAACAAGAATGAGCAAGCTATATTGGTGCACTTACCGAATCTCATGTAAGAATCTTTGACAGGGATGATGAACTTATGTGGGTCCTATCACAGCATAGCAGGTATGCCCCCAAGGATGGTTATGCAATCATATATGTTGATCATAAACCACCTTCTATGACATGGTGGTGGAGACCCTTGTGGAAAGTGAAAAGCCCTCCCAAGGCCAAGCTTTTCATGTTGTGTATTTTGTGCAACAAAGCTCCCACTGTTGACAATATTCAAAAGTGTTCCTTTCAAGGTCCCTCTAGTGTGCTCTGTGTAGGAATGCAGAAGAAATCATTGATCATCTTTTCCTTCACTACCTCGCTAGTACCACATTTTGGCATCATTTGTTGCCTCTACTGAATATCAACATAACCTGGACTGGTCAGTCAATTATAGCTGCCTGGGAAGCATGGTAGAACCGAGAAAATCCATCTAAAATTTGGAACCTCCCCCTGCTAGTTTGTTGGGGTATCTGGCTTTGCAGGAACACACTTATATTCCATGGTAGGAGCCCCAACTAGATCGTTGCCTCTGCACACATTTCTACTCTATATCATATGATCTCTGAGGATGAACCCAAGTGTTCCAACAGGACCATCATTGCAGAAACCATAGACAAAACATCCCCATGGGCATACTTCAATGGATATGCACAACATGATGGTTGTGGAGGTGGTGCGATATTATATCTTAATGAGGATCATCACTTCAAATTAAAAATGGGTCTAGGAAGAGGCACCAATAACTATGCAGAACTTAACAATCTCAAACACCTTCTTTCATTCTCACTAGAAAAAGGATGCAAGCACCTTCAAATTTTTGGAGACTCCAAACTCACCATTAATTGGTTCAATCAGCAAACTATATGTCACATGCACACACTTTGGAACCTATTGAATGATGTCTGATTATTAAAATCTCAATTTGACACCATTTCATGTCATCATATTTACAAGGAAAGGAATCAACTTTCCGATCTACTATCCAAGGAGGAAGCACACCATCCACATGGTCACTGGATGATTCAAGAGTAGAATGGACATGAATTCTACCAATACTTCCACAGGCCTTATGATGATCAACTCTCTCAAGGGGCAGCACTGCCCTGATTTTGGCGATGATTCATTTTTGACTGATATATCTTGCTACACATCAGAATTGTATTTGTTTTATTATCTCTTATATATTTGTCGTGGGATATCAAGTTGCAGACATGTAATAGACGATTTTCTATGTATGTGGCTTGCCACAAGAATTTGATATATTCTTCTTGTGAAGCATCTACAACAAGTAATTTTCAAATATATAATGAAAGTTATGATTTTTCCTTGGGGGAAAAAATTGATCAATTAACCCAAAATAGCTAGTGCATTCAGAGAATTCGAGTTCCCCAACTGTGGTGGAGATTCCAAGGAAGTGTAACATTAGTTGTAGACTAGTCTTGATTGTACAAGTGTTGCATGCAATCAAATGATCAACCTTGGAATTGCACAATCCAATTTGGAAATTTTCCTAAATAATAAGGGCCTAATTTCTCAAGGAATTGCGCAAGGAAATAAGGGCTCACACAGAGGCAAATTTGACTAAGTCTAAGTCATAGCTTCTCAATGAGAAGAGAGATAGGTTATTCTCTTGCAAGTTGTTATGAGTTGATAAAAGCAAATGTAATACATCTCTATTCATCAGATTAATGCAAGTAGGCATTGTGTTTTTTAGCAGATTGCTTTCCCCAAGAAAAATATTGTGTGCATGTGTGTTATTTTTTATTTCATGTCTGAGATTTTTGTTCTAAAATGTGAATTGACTTCTGCAAAGTAGTAGAGTAGGTTTGTGTCTTGTGATTTTGATTAAAACTTCATGAGTAGTTGCATATCTACACAATAATTTCTACATGGTATCACAGCAGGATTCACATAAGAGCAAGAATTTTGAAGTTGTTTCATAGGAGGATCGAATTTGAAGTTCAGTGCAATAGGATCTCTTCAAAGCTGAGAAGACGGTCTTCAATGGAATAAGGCTAGAGTATGCCTTGGAAGGTAACTCTAATTTTATCACATGGAAGGATCGCATGGAGGCAGTATTGCATGATAATGGATTGCTAGAAGACATCAAGACAAATGTTGCAAAACCACTGGAATTTGACACCCGGAACCTATCTAAGTGGAAGAAAGATGTATCCACTGCAAGGAGAATAATCTTGGAGGGAGTATAGGATCACATTGTCTCAAATATCCACGAAAAAAAAACTTCATTCACAATGTGGAAAGCATTGACAAAATGTTTCTAGAATAGTAGTGAACACATGAAGCTAGCACTCAAGGATAAACTTTGAAGTATCAAGATGAAAGAGAATGACACTATTCTGCAGTATCAAAGCAAGTTCACACAATGTTGTGATGAACTTGGTGGGGTTGGTGTTAATGTTCCAGAAGATTACTTGGTAAGCCTAGCCCTTAAAGGCCTTCCCAAGAGCTAACATAGCTACCAAGATTTGGTGAACGGGAGGGAGAAACTACTGAATTGGGAAAGCTTATATTTTGATTTGGTATAGGAGGAAATAAGGTGGAATACCAAAGATGGGACTTCATCTAAGGGCAAGGATGAAGAAAAAATTTCATTGGTCAGAAAGGGAAAGAAGGGAAAGGGAAGAAAGTTCAATCCAAACCAGAGTCCAGCCAAGGGGGAAAGAAGAAACATTTGTCCAAAATTAAATGTTTCCTGTTGAAAATGGCAACAAGAAAATCATGATTTAATTTTTCCTTGAATTAAATTAGGAGAAAATTGTAATTACACGTCACAAGACAACGTGTACGAGTTAACTAAGTTAATTTCACTTAGTTGGCTCAGTTAATTTGAGTTGAGGGCTCAACTTGAGTCATATAGAGTGGTTCCTAAATTTCAGGAGCCTGGGTTGAGTTTAATTTGAGTTGTAATAGTTTAATTTAGTTAAATTGAGTTAACGTCAGTTAAAATAATTCCAATTGTGGGAGGAAATATTAGGAGGTCTAATAGTGGGGTGCAACTTCAGTGTTCAACCAGTTAACTGATAAGTCAGCCATAATTAACTCATGCATGCTTGAAATTCGAGTTACCCAGTTGAGATTGGAGTTCAAGGGAAGTGCACTGTCAGTTGTATAATTTTTCGAGTTGTATAGGTGGTGCATGCAGTGAGAGAAGGGCCTATAAGAATTGTGCAATTCTAATTGGGAATTTTTCCTAATTAATATGGGGCTAATTCCCAAGGAAATAGCGCAAGGAAATAGGAGCTTGGCACGCACCAAAATTTGCTAAGTATTGGCCAGAGTCAGCTTGTGAGGTAGTTAGATGGATTATACTTGTGCAGAGATTGTTCATCCTTGAACAAGAATTGCATTCTTCTCTTTTTTCTGATACAATGCAATACAAATAGGAAGGGGTTTCGAGTAGTAAGCTTTCCCCTTAGATAAATCTCTAAGCATATATGATTGAATCTTGTCTCATGTTTATGTTGTGATTTCTCAATCGATTAATTGTTTTCGCTAATGAGTAGAGTAGATTTAAGTATTGTTATTTAGAAAATTACATAAGCAGTTTGAATTTACAAGGAATTTTTGTATGGTATCAGAGCAAGAATCACAATAGAAAAGAAGAATTCGAGTTTTTCTTTGTGGGTAAATTGAATTTGTAGTATCATTCTTCAGAGTCAGCAGGGTGTCGTTCTATGGATTGAGATTCGAGTATTCCCTTGAGTGTAGCTCGAATTAGATTGCTTGGAAGGATAGGGTGGAGACAGTGTTGGAAGATAACGGGCTGAAGAAATTCATAGACAATGATATTCCTTAGCCTCCAACAACTGATGGTCAAGATCTAGCAGAGTGGAATAAATGTGTGGAAAAGGCGAGGAGGATCATACTAGTAGGAGTTCGAGATCATATTGTCTTGAATATCTATAGGAAGGATACCCCATATGCAATATGGCAAGCCTTGATAGACTTGTTTCAGACAGCAGTGACCACAAGAAGTTAGCACTAAAGGACATGCTAGAAAATGTAACTATGTTCAGTGTTCAATAATGTACTTGAGTCATTATGTAATGTACTTGTCAAAATAATAAAGAAAATATTTTTTATTATTATTATTGTGAATTATTAAAGCATGGGTTTCATGCTTGGGTCACAATGTTTTAGGTGAAAGTCCCCATTGAGGACTTCTAGGATTTGTTCTAAGTCTATAGAGTTATTATACATTTAAAGAGACCCTTCTTGGGCTTTTGAATCATGTAAAACGGTTAGAATTGAGTCAAATATGAACTATGTAACCTCCACACCATGTTGGCCTAAGGGAATGTCAAGTCGGCCTAAGGACCCTATTCGACCCCACAAGAAGCCTATAAAATGAAGCACATCGAATTCATTTGTAGCATCATTCTATCATCAAGTTTGAATTCTCTTGTAGTGGGAAGAAGTGCGAAAATTTCTTGTTGCTAGGCAGAAGTGCGAAGTTCTCTTGTAGTTGGTAAAGTCTATTGTCAGGAAGCCAAAGTGAGTGCGAGTTTGGGAAAGTCTAAGGAGACAAGGAAAATCAAAATTTTAGTGTCTCTCTCTCTTTGTTTCGTGCCCTATATTTGGAGATTGAAGTCTTCCAAGTTTCACTATTGTAGGAAGCTGCCAGTTACCGTAAGTTGTTGCATAGTCGAAGTTGTTGGGAAGTGGTTGAAATCTGGGAGGTTGACTTGGTGTGGAGGGAAGGTCTTGTCTTGGTTTAGGGTGAAAAGTCTCAAAGCATATTATTGAAAGGAAGAATTATCTTGACTGGGTTTTCTCTTCGAGGGGGGTTTTTCCTTGGCATGTGCCTACATCTGGTGTCTATTGATTTATGTGTTGCTGCTTTTGGTAATTGCTCGATGAACTAAAGAAACAAGATATAAAGAATGTAATAATAAGAAACATCACAAGTAATTATCAAGATCAAGAAAATATTAACTACATTTCTGATTTTCTAACATTGTATCAGAGCTTTAGTGAAGAAGGAAGAAAAGGCAGTCTCAAGCACTTGATCCATTCATAGGTACTACCTCAAGGAAGGAGTCTATTATATTCAAAGAAGATGTTTATCTCAATCAAGGGTGAGAACAAACTTGAAGGAGCATCTAAACTCAAATCTTGGAAGAAGTGGATTGACCTAATCCTCGAGATGAACAAGGTGCTGGATTTGGTAAACGAAAATGTAAAGAAGGTTATAGAAGAATCCAGTGATGCCAAGAAAGTGAAGTTCAAGGATTTAGAAGTGGTGGCTATAACTCTGATGGTAGAAGGAATAAAATACAATATTATCCCATTCATAGCTAACATTGATCATGCTCAGGAGATGTATGAAGCCTTGTCAAAGTTGTTCACTATTAAGAACATTGGTCAAGTAGCAAGTTTGAAGAATGAGATGAGGACTATGAAGATGACTAAACAAGATATTGTGGAAACCTTCTTTGTGAAGATAGCTAGACTCAAGGATGATCTATTGGCCATCGATGAGATTGTTTCGGTCAAAGAACTGGTGATTACTTCTCTATTAGGATTTTCACCCTCTTAGGGTGCATTTGCTGTAGGTCTCAATAGTTGGAAGGTAGCTTCCAGCTTTGAAGAATTATGGACCACCTGTAGTGATGAAGAATTAAGGATCTCAATGATTTCCAATCCCGAAGGAGTATCAAATGCTTATGTTTCTCATTAGAAATGAAAGATATTGAAGGGACTGAGGAAGAAAGTTGATAGGTCCATGATAGAGTGTTATCAATGTCATAAGAAGGGTCACTACAAAAGTGATTGTCCCGAGAATTCAAAGAATAAGAAGAGAGGAAGAGATCAAGTCAACCTTGCTATAGAAGGTGACTAAAAGAAAGTCAAGCCTAAAGAACTTGACATCCAGGACTTACACTATTAATTCCTTTGCTTGTAGCTTTACATATATTGTTTTATATGTTTTAGAATTTATAGGTTTTTAAAATATTTTGGAAAAGATATTTTTGTATTATTTTAAGTTTGTTGGTTTCCCTCAAGCTTTGGAGGGAGCCCTCAACAACTCCCAAAGATAAGTATTTTATGTATTTTCAGTTTTGGGTTCATGTACTCATTTAGTTGTGATTATATTAAATACTAATCACCTTTCTCCTTTTGTTGTCTTGATTAGGGAAAACATGTGCAAGAAGGACGATCTCTCAAGACAAGGTTAGTCAAGAATCAAAGGTATGCTTTAAATATAGTGATTAAAGGATTATTCATTTGATTGTCTACTACTAAATTTGTTATGACTAGTTGTATTGAATCTTAGTGATTCTTGTTTGGGTGGTTCATCTCTTGATAAATCTACCCACCCCATTCATATTCTTTATTGACTATGTATAACCCTAGAGAGGTGCTGGAAAACCCTAACTGAAGGGTATGTTAATGTGAATGTCTAAAGCCTTAAACTAGTTAAGGATATTGTGAAATGTTAGTTGAAGTTTTATTGATGATGTCTTGTTTGGGAGTTTGGTATGATTGGGAAGTCATAACTTGTTAGGGTTGAATGATAAGGTATAAAATTCGGGAACCTTTGAATTTTTTGGTAATGCAGGGTTTTCTATGTTTCTACATTGGAACCCTAGCTCATTAGGGTTTGGTGGAATGTGTGAACAAGACCCTTACATTGTCTTAGAAATATTTTCCTTGGTATGAGTGTGTTTGTCTGATCAAACACTAGTGTAATCAAAATGATAAGGTGTCTAACTATTATTTGATATTGTTGTGAAGTTGGGTTTGACTAACACATGATATGAAATGTATTTTCATGATGATGAAATCTAGGCATATATAGATGTGTCCTCTTGATTGAACCCCTAGATTGGTCTAGGTAAAATGTATTTATGTTATTGGACATATGATATGCTTATGTATTGTTATGAATTCCTAGATATGTGCGTTGACATAGTCCTTGATGGTCATGAATCTCAGGATTTAATGAAAGTCCTTGTCTAAGATTCTAGGATGATGATGTTTGGAGATCTAGAGTTTTGTAGTTAAACCCTAGTGAAGTTAAAATTGTCTAGTATGTGTGATATAACAATCTAGAATCTATTAGATGATTGTTGAAAATATAGGGTTTTGCAGTTAAATCCTAGTAGTGACATTGTCTAGTGTGAATTGTAATAGTCAAAGATCTATGCATGTAATGATTGTTGAGATTGTGAAAATGGAATTCTAAGGTTTTGAAATTAAACCATAGTCAAAGTAAAATATTTGGAATATGATGATTTGATATTTGTATAAGTTTGGTGAATTTATGAAAAATGGAATTCTAGGGTTTTGGAGTTGAACCTTAGTTGAAGTAGAAATCTCTGATGAATGTTAACCATATGATTTGAGATTTGTGAATAAATTGTTGAAATTTGAATTTTTTGGTTGAGGTTGATGATTGCTCGAAAATCTAGGGTTTGAAAACTAACCATAGTGGTAGTTGGTCATGTTAGTGACTGATTAATGGTTGATTGAAAATCTAGGGGTTGGAACTAACCCTAGTGGAAGCTGATGAGGTTAATCACTAAGTTGTGATTGACATTGATTGATTCTTTTGTATGAAATCTAGGATTTGTATGAATCCCTAGTGGGAAGTCTAACATATGTATTCTAAAAGATTGTTAGATGCTTTATAGATCTATATTTTTGAATTGTTTCTAGGGTTTTCTATATATTGAATGAAGTAATGTCATACCTTTGGAAGTGACATTCAAACTCTATATGGAATGAATGTTGTTATGAAGTAGTCTAGGGTGTATAACAAAGTCCCTAGCAATATTTTGAAGAGTATATGTCTCTTGTTTGTAACTGAGTTTGGGTATATGATATGTGTAAAAATGAAATGATTATGTGATTATGGTATGGCTAACATCATGCTTCTATATATTTGGTTGTACTTGTTATTTAAGTTGTGAAGGTACACAATCTTCAACTTGGTGAAGATGCTCATTGATGTGATAGGCATGATGAGGATGATGATAACTCTAAGGAAATGGTTGGAAGCCACGAAAGATTCTTCGATGTTGAAAAGGAAGAAGTTGATCTCCCGGAGGAAGCATGGATAGAAGATATCTCACTAAGATTAAGAGGGAGTCTCGATAATGAGGTGCTTCCTAGTTGAGTGGGAGGGCATAGCTTGGTATTAATTGAAGAATGAATTCCGGAGGATATGTTGCTACATGGGTAGTAGGAAGGAAACATATGATTGAGGAATATTCTATCAAAGATTCAGTTAATAGTCCTACTATGGAAAGTTGAGAAGCAACATCAAGTTGTCTGAAAGACTCCGAAGGTTTGTATTTGATTATGTACATGTGAAAGTTATTGACTGGGTTTGTGTTTGTACAGGTGAATCTGTCGAAGGATTTGATAGCATGTTGGTTACCAATCAAGTTTAATTGGGAGAGATTGGTCATTCTTGATCTATTGGATCAAGGGTTGTTGATGCTTTGTGAGTGAAGCATTGCCTGGTAAGACATCTAGTTGACACTTTGTGTTGATGTCTGAAGTTAGAAAGGTGGTGTTGATCAAAGAGCTCTGTTTTGGATACACACCTGGATTTTTTTGGGTTAATGGTTAGAAAGCAATCCTGAGGGTACCTAAAGGGGTTGAAAACTTGAGTCCACCTTGGTCCCATCTAGATAGGTTTCCTTGGTCAAGAATCTAGTCCATGGCATTGTGGTGCCTAAAGTTCTTCATGGTTCATATAGTTTGATATATTCCATTGTATTTATACATTATGAATACCTCCCTGTTGGAAATAATACTGAGAGGGGGGTTGAATCAGTATTATCAAGTCAAATATTTTTTTCAAAACAGATGATATACGCTACTTCAGTTAGTTAAACCCGCATATATACGCAACTATGTAGAAGGAAACTCGCGTATACAACACAGACTTTTAATTTACTTAATCTTTCTAATGATGAGAATCAAATAACCAGTAACCAGAGATAGTAAAGCAGAGCAGAAAGACAATCACACACAAGAACACAAGATATAAGGTGGAAACCCAATGTGGGTGAAAACCACCTGCTGCAATTCGTCTCTATCTTCTTTTAAATTAGAAACTTCTTTTACAATGTACTGGTGCATTCCTTTACCAGTACACAGGCTGCAACCTGCAGAGAGCTACAACCTCTCTCTCGTTCTCCAGCTTCTCCGGGAAGGGAGTAACAACCCCCTTATTCTCTTGCACCTAGCCAAGATACATAGTACGTAGTGCTAGCCTACAGAAGGGCTACAACCTCTCTTTCTTCCAGGGACCTTCGTTTCTAAATTTTCAGACTGGATCCATGAACATCAATGAATCATCAAGAATCAACCAATCTCCTTTTCACCAATTAGATCTGAATCAAGTAGATACTTCTCTGACAGCTGTACCCAAAACACAGTACCAGAAACCACACACCAAAATCTGAACCCAGAACACTGCAGTAATAAACAGAAGCAGGAATATCACAACTCAAAATATATATGCTACTTTAACAGCCTGAAACCTGCTTGCATACGCTTATGCGTATGGAACAACCTGCGTATACGCTTCTTCACTTCACTGAACCTATGTGTATACGCGCCTTCGCTTCACTGAACCTGCGTACAGATCTATAAAGGATAATTCACTCTTTCAGATATTCAATCACTAATTAACCCAGATTATCAGACTTATAGATCAGGCAAGTGCCACATCTAGCAGATCAAAATCATACAAAGATACTATCAAATCAATCTAAAGATTATTGACCCATCAATAGAACTTTCTCTGTTTTGCGCTAAGGTTCCTCCTTCATTCAGATCTAGATCTGCAATCATAACCCATTACCAATGAGCCAGCTCTAGCACATTTATCAGATATTCAATTGATAATTCAGATGATCATTGCCACAATATCTCCTTTCCTCTATTATAGTCTTAGGCCTTCCACAATACCATGGTCCAAAACCATAACATTTCAATACCATGAACCCAAAAACTAGGGATCAACACATCTGACGAGACGCCATGGTCCAAAACAACAGGTTCAAATCCCAAGATCTAACCACCATGGACCAAAAGTAAGCTCCCCAACATATACGCGTTTTTGTAATGTATAACCCACTGTATACGCGTCTTCCTCTAGATGAACCTACGTATATGACTTTTTCTTCTTTCTGGGTGCCTGAATTAAGATCTGTCACCAAGATGAGTTGCCATCAAGGACAACACCAGAGCCATAACATCAAACCTATGCCATACTGCCAACAATCTCCCCCTTTGGACTTGATGGCAACACCAAAATCCTCTTTCATTCTCCCCCTTTGTCATCAAGGGCAAAGGGTTGTGCTCCCCCTAAGTACATGCTGAAATCTCTGTCCTGCTGTGCTGACCACACTCCCCCTGACTGTAGGCAAGATCTGCAAAAGATGATCTGCAAGACGAACCATGATCTATACATCATAAAGGACCTTCCTATCACCAAAAAAAACTCAATACATACATCCTTCACCCAACCATGTGGGAATCATCCACCCAACACATCAGAAAATTACATAAGACAACCAAGTACATTACATCTTCATCCCAGGCATAGTGGGGAAACCAATATAGGCTGTTACATGACCTTGACACCATAGAAGAGATATCACACAAAAAGAGATACATGACATAGAGACGAAATATCTAGAATAAGACTTATGAAAGTCCCCATCAACTGATAGCAGCAGCAACTGCCAATCACCATTCAAATCAACAACCAAGATTTCCTTCTGTTCTCCCTCTGCCTCTGTTTCACCAACAACAGTTGTGAATTAGAACCAAAAGCTTCTAAGATAATGCCAACAATACATTATTAGAAGATTATCTGCTCCCCCTGAACCTGTGCCGGATGGTCTATGTCAGACCCATATCAGACAATTTTCAAACAGACTCTGTTACTTCTGATATCCATCAAGCCTCCATATACGCGACTTTCTCCGCACCAACCAGCGTATGGACGCGGATCTGCCACATAAAACTCGCGTACACCCATTTTTATCTGAAACTGACAAGATTTAACAGCAAGATGATACATCAACTACTCCCAGCTTCTATCTGAGATATTCAAAAGTTTCCTTGGGCAGTGGTTTGGTGAGAATATCAGCAACTTGTTCCTTAGAAGGAACATACTCCAATTTGACCTTTTGTTCCAACACTTATTCCCGAAGAAAGTGATACTTGATCGGTATGTGCTTGGTCTTTGAATGCATGACTGGGTTTTTTGAAATGCTGATTGCACTTGTATTATCACATAAGATG
>APFE030017299.1:21978-46785 GCA_000404065.3 Pinus taeda
GATTGTAGTTTCTACTGACATCCATTCTTGAAGAAAATTGGGAAGATTTTACCTGAGGCTGGTTGTAGCTTCTGTTTGTCCTTAAGGTAGCATGCCCCCAATTTTCTTGATAGTCTTTGTTCATTCTTGTAGAAGACTGTCCCTGATTTACCTGATGACTTCTATTAGGTCTTTGCTCACTCCTTTTTGCTGCATCAAGATAACTTTTGGAGGTGGAAGCTTGAGATGTTTCACCATTATACCCCAGACCTATCTTGATTAGAGGGGAATGCTACACATTGATAATCTCATCTAGAGTTTCAGATCCTTTAACAAATTTAAGGTTAAGGGCCTTTGTTTTCTCAATTTCTTTTCTAAGGCCAACATTTTCACATTCTAACTTCTCAAGAGATTTTTCCTTTCCATCAAGTTGAAATTGCAGAGTATCAATGATCACATTCTTTTCTTCTAAACATGTTTTGAGTCTAGAAATCTCTTCATAAAAACCATCCACATCTATAGCATCCATGTAATCATCATCTTCAAAGGCCATCCAAAGTTTATAGTGATTACCTCGTCCATCTTCATCGCTATTTTATAGTCCATCACTATCTTCATGAGTGTAATAGCTTTTCTTATTTGCATTCTGTTTCTTGTTCCATCTAACAAGTTCCTTCCCCTTGTCAATCTTATCCTTATGAGGACATTTGGTAGCATAGTGACCTACTCTTCCACAAGCAAAACATTTGAACGGTAACTTACCTCTGAATCTTCCAGTACCCCGTTGAATATTTCTGACAAAATTTGATTCTTCTTCTTCTTCTAACACGTGTCCTGACTCATAGTACTCTCCTTTGCCTGAAGCCTTGAAGGCACCTACTCTCCTGTCTGATGGACCTCCTTTCCTCATTTCATAAGCAGTTAGAATTCCATGCAGTTGTGACATTTTAAGGTTTTGTAGATCTTAGAACTTTTTCAACCACAGCAGCCTCTTTTATTTCTTCACCCAAATTTTTTATACAATTAACAATCTCATCTACACGAAGAAAGTAATTAGCCACACTTTCATCATTATACATCTTGAGATTTTCATACTGAATCCTGAGGGTTTGAAGTTTTTCTCATTTTACCTGGTCATCTCCTTCATAGCTCAGAATAATCTTGTCCCATATCTCTTTTACGGATTTAAACTGCATTACCTTGACAAATTCTGATTGAGATAGGCACCCTAAAAGAGTATTGACAGCCTTTGCATTTGTTTCATATTTCTTCTTCTCAACCAGATCTGTAGGAGTTGCTGATGGAAAAGTATACCCTGTATCTATGATATCCCAGACTTCTGTACCAAGAGATTGAAGATAGGCAATAACTCTTACCTTCCAATATATGAAGTTTGTCGCATCAAAGATCGGTGGCCTGATTGATGCTTCCCTCTCGTAGTTTCTCATGATGAAAGATCTTCCTTCAAGTGATCAAGCTTCTTCTGAAGGACCTGCTCTGATACCAATTGTTGGAAATAATACTGAGAGGGGGGGTGAAGCAGTATTATCAAGTCAAATATTTTTTTCAAAACAGATGATATACGCTACTTCAGTTAGTTAAACCAGCGTATATACGCAACTATGTAGAAGGAAACTCGCGTATACAACACAAACTTTTAATTTACTTAATATTTCTGATGACGAGAATCAAATAACCAGTAACCAGAGACAATAAAGCAGAGCAGAAAGACAATCACACACAAGAACACAATATATAAGGTGGAAACCCAATGTGGGTGAAAACCACCTGCTGCAATTCGTCTCTATCTTCTTTTTAAATTAGAAACTTCTTTTACAATGTATTGGTGCAGTCCTTTACCAGTACGCAGGCTGCAACCTGCAGAGAGCTACAACCCTCTCTCTCGTTCTCTAGCTTCTCCTGGAAGGGAGTAACAACCCCCTTAGCTCTTTCACTAGCCAAGATACTAGTACGTAGTTGCTGGCCTACAGAAGGCTACAACCTTCTCTTTCTTCCAGGGACCACGTTTCATAAATTTTCAGACTGGACCCATGAACATCAATCAATCATCAAGAATCAACCAATCTCCTTTTCACCAATTATATCTGAATCAAGTAGATACTTCTCTGATAGTTGTACCCAAAACACAGTACCAGAAACCACACACCAAAATCTGAACCCAGAACACTGCAGTAATAAAAAGAAGCAGGAAGATCACAACTCAAAATATATACGCTACTTTAACAGTCTAAAACTTGCGTGCATACGCTTCTGCGTATGGAACAACCTGCGTATACGCTTCTTCACTTCACTGAACCTGCGTGTATACGCGCCTTCGCTTCACTGAACCTGTGTACAGATCTATAAAGGATAATTCACTCTTTCGGATATTCAATCACTAATTAACCCAGATTATCAGACTTATAGATCAGGCAAGTGCCACATCTAGCAGATCAAAATCATACAAAGATACTATCAATCAAGCTTAAAGATTATGACCCATCAATAGAACATATCCTTCTTTTTGTGCTAAGGTTCCTCCTTCATTCAAAGCCAGATCTGCATCATAACCCAATTACCAATGTACCAGCTCTAGCACTTTATCATATATTCAATGATAATTCAGATGATCATTTGCCACAAGATCTCCTTCCTCTTTTATAGTCTTAGGCCTTCCACAATACCATGGTCCAAAACCATAACATTTCAATACCATGAACCCAACAACTAGGGATCAACACATCTAACGAGATGCCTTGGTCCAACACAACAGGTTCAAATCCCAAGATCTAAGCACCATGGACCAAAAGTAAGTTCCCCAACATATACACGTTTTTGTGACGTATAACCCACGTGTATACGCGTCTTCGTCTAGATGAACCTACGTATATGACTTTTTCTTCTTTCTGGGTGCCTGAACTGAGATCTGTCACGAAGATGAGTTGCCATCAAGGACAACACTAGAGCCATAGCATCAAACCTATGCCATAATGCCAACACTCCCTAGTTAAGAGGGAGTGTTGGAAAATGTAACTATGTTCCATTTTTAATAATGTACTTGTATCATTATGTAATGTACTTGTCAAAAGAATAAAGAAAATAATTTTATTATTATTATTGTGACTTATTAAAGCATGGGTTTCATGCTTGGGTCACCATGTTTTAGGTCAAAGTTCCCATTGAGGACTTCTAGGATTTATTTTGGGTCTATAGAGTTATTGTACATTTAAAGAGACCCTTCTTAGGCTTTTGAATCATGTAAAAAGGTTAAGTATTGAGTCAAATATGAAATATGTAACCTCCACACCATGTTGGCCTAAGGCAATGTCAAGTCGACCTAAGGACCATACTCGACCCCACAAGAATCATATAAAAGGAAACACATCGAATTCATTTGCAGCATCATTCTATCATCAATTTTAAATTCTCTTGTAGTTGGAAGAAGTGTGAAAAGCTCTTGTTGCTAGGCAGAAGTGTGAAGTTCTCTTGTAGCTGGGAAAGTTTGTTGTCAGGAAGCCAAACTGAGTGTGAGTTTAGGGAAGTCTAAGGAGACAAGGAAAATCGAAATTTCGGTGTCTCTCTCTCTTTGTTTCATAACCTAGATTGGGAGATCAAAGTCTTCCAAGTTTCACTCTTACCAGAAGCTGCCAGTTGTTGTAAGTTGCTACATAGTCGAAGTTGTTGGGAAGAGGTTGAAATTCTGGGAGGTTGACTTGGTGTGGTGGGAAGGTTCGGTCTTGGTATAGGGTGAAGAGTTTCCAATCATACTATTGAAAGGAAGAATTATCTTAACTAGTTTTTCCCCTCGAGGGGGGTTTTGCCCTGGCATGTGCCTACATTTGGTGTCTATTGTTTTATGTGCTACTTCTTTTGGTAATTGTTGGATGAAGTAAAGAAAGAAGATATAAATAATTGTAATAATAAGAAACATCACAAGTAATTATCAAGATCGAGAAATTCTTTACTGCCTTTCTGATTTTCTAACAAGACAAGCTTCAAAAGAACAAGATGGAGAAGGGCGACACAATACCATAGTACCTGAGCAGGTACACCCAATGTCAGGACGAACTTGGGAGTGTTGGTATTACAGTTGCTGAAGACGATCTAGTAAGCCTAGAAATTCTAGGCCTTGCCAAGAGCTGGCATAGCTACCAGGATTGGGTAAATGGGGGAGAGAAGCTACCAAATTGGGAGCAATTATGGTCTGACTTGGTGCAAGAAGAGATAAGGCAGAACACCAAAGATGGAACCTCGTCCAAGCATGATGATGAGGAGAATTATGCCTTTGCTGGAAAGGAAAATAAAGGGAGAGGGAATAAATCCCAATCCAAAGGAGATTCTAGTTAGGTGGACAAGAAGAAATACTTGTCAAATATTAAATGTTTTCACTGTCATGAGCTGGGAGACTATGCCATGAAGTGTATGCACAATAAGGTCAAGAAGAATCCCTCAGGAGGAGTAGCAAGTGAAGTTATAGATTCACAATTCAAGTTGGATTTCACACTCATTGCATGCATGGTGAGATCGGTGATAGGTAGTGTGTGGTATCTAGATAGTGGAGCCTCATTCCATATGACGAGAAACAAAGAATTTTTCAGTGACTTGGAGGAGAATGACCTCTAGATGCACATCAAGATGTGATCTGATGGAAGGTATAATGTGACCTGTATCAGTACAGTTACTTTTAAGAGGGATTATAGTTCTCCTCTCACATTAAAATATTTCATGTATGTTCTACGTCTGAAGAATAATTTACTTTCAAATCTTATGTTGGAAGATCATGGCTACGATGTAATATTTAGAAAAGGAAAGGCTTTCCTTATACATATCACCATGGGACAATTGAAGCAAATCAGGGTCTGGGTGAAGAACCTCTACAAATTGGATATATAATACTATGTTGCTTTGAACACGAAAGCAATGAAGGTGCAGAGCCATGACATTGGTGAATTACAACATAGGAGACTTAGCCATTTGCACCATGGAGCTTTTAAGATCATGCAGCATATTTCTATGGGACTTCCTAAGGGTGCACTAGAGCAACAAGATACATGCAAAGGGTGTACATTGGGGAAGCACACCTGAGCCAACTTTCGTGATAAGGAAAGTAGAGCGCAATCAATCCATGAAAGAGTTCACTCATATGTGTGTGGACCTTTCTCAACGGCCTCCACGACTAAGCACAAGTATCATGTTATATTTGTAGATGATTTCTCATGTAAGTGTTGAATTTTCTTCATGTAGAATAAAGACCAGACATTCTCCAAATTTTGTGAAATTAAAGCACTTGTTGAGAAAGACACTAGTAGGAAAGTGAAGGCTCTCAGGAGAGATAATGGTGGTTAATATGTGTCAAATGAGTTCAATAACTTATGTGCATCATAAGGCATTTGATGGGAGTTAATAGCACTTCATAACCCACAACATAATGGGGTGGATGAGAGGAAGAACAAAAGTATTGTGGGAGTTACATGGGCGATGTTGCATGACCAGGGCCCACCATTGAACTTATGGGATGAAGCATGTAGCATAGTTGTATATGTGCAGAACAGGGTTCCTCCTCGGATTCTTGGGATGAGTACATAAGAAGAAGATTTTTCAGGGAAGAAACCAAATGTGTCACACTCCAAGTTCTTTGGTTCATCAATATACTTTCATGTTTCCAAGGATGCAAGCAAAAAACTAGAGCCGACAACTGAGTTGGGCATATTTGTGGGGTACATTGATGCACCTCACAACTATTGGGTGTACATGCCATCTCATGGGATGACAATTGTTCATAGAGATGTGAAGTTCGATAAAAATAATGCCATGAGATGTTCCCTTGAGAGGGAGATTTAGTTACATAAAGATGAGGATATTTTGCCTCCAAAGGAAGAACCTCAAGATGTTGTGGAGTAGACACAAGTAGAGGAGTAGAGAGTGGAAGAACCCACTCATGCAGAGACATCCAGAGATCAAAGAAAGTGCACCAGAGAAGCTTACATATTATTGCATGATGCTAGAGAAAATGTGGTAGCACCCACATCACAACGCAAGCAGAGGAGGTCACTTTATTGATACACTAGGTACATGGCTCTGATGAGTGAGCTAGTTGAGACAGAACCATCCTCATTAAAGGAAGCAGTGCAAAATTCAGTATGGGTTGATGCCATGATAGAGGAATGTGATTTCATAGTCAGAAACAGTGTTTGGGAAGTTGTCCCAATACCAGAGAACAAATCAGTGGATTCTAAGTGGATCTACAAGGTGAATCATGTAGCAAACGTAAGCATCAAGAAACACAAGGGAAGATTGTTGGGTGTGGAGCCTGATTATCTTGTTATTCATAGGTATCGTCGTGTTGGAACACAATTCCTAATGGGGTGGCAACGCCGCTCGTTTAATCGTCATCAAGGGGGTCGAGGGGGGAGTGATTTCCTTGTAAAATATTGTAATTTTGTAGTCAATTTTAGTTGTTCATTAAGCAGATGATCTGACAATATAAGTTATGTTAATTTAGGGTTTTTTTCCCTAGAAGGCAACCCTCGGTTTATATGAGGGAATTGTATTGCGGCTCTGCATTATTATTATGAGTGAGAAAGAGAGAGGAGATTGTGTGAGAGTGAAGATGAAATTATAGTGGATCTATTGTAGGTTGTAATTCCTCATTTTGCTGGATAATATAAAAGGAAGGACTAGCTATCTCTCTGTGGACGTAGCCAAAACTGGGTGAACCATGTATATCTATGTCTCTTTTGTTTTATATGTTTTTTGTGTTTGTGTTTCTACAATATTTTATGTGCTCCATTGCTCTGTAATATATATTTTTATAACACAGATTTGTGGCCAAGGGGTTCATGTATAAATTCCTTGTAGATTCAAACTGCATATGTGATTTGCTAAAACAAAAGACTTGAATCTACTCTAGTTATCAATGGAAACAATTAATCAATCGAGAAATCATGAAGCATACAAGAGAAAAAATTCAATCAACACATTACACAATGATTTCCTGGGGAAATCCACAGCTAAAAACCATTGCTATATGTATATTGCATTATTCATAAAATATGAGAAGATTACAATGTTTTTCTCAAGCTCGATCAACCTTTGCAATATCTCTATTTGTCTCACAGCTTCCTAGACAAGCCTAGGCTAATACTTAACCAATTTTATCCTTACCTAAGTCCCTATTTCCTTTTGTTGTTTCCTTGGGAATTATCCCCTTATTAATTAGGGAAATCACTTAATTGGAATTTCCCAATCCTCATAGGCCTTCCTCTGAATGCATGCACCACCTATACAATTTGGATGGTTATACAATTGATTGTACGGTACCCTTGAACTCCAATATCAAATAGGTAACTCTCAAATCTTACATGCATGAGTTATTTATGAGTGAATCATCAGTTAGTTGGTTGAACACATGAAGCAACACCCCACTGTCTAACTTTCTACTAGTTCCTCCATCAGTTGGAACTAGTTTAACTGACTTTAACTCAGTTAAACTAAATTAATTCACTACAACTCAAAATAAACTCAACAAGGGCTCCTATAAAGTAGGAGACACTATACATGACTCAAGTTAGACCCTCAACTTGAATTAACTAAGCCAACTAAGTCAAATTAACTTAGTTAACTCATACAAGTTGCCTTGTGATGTGGAATTATAATTTTATTCCTAATTTAATTCAAGGGAAATTAAATCAGGATTTTTCTTGTTGCATTTTCAACACTGCCTCTTAACAAGAAAGGGATTATAAGATACCCCAATCCTACTATTGGGCATGGAATCCACCCAAGGCATGTTTTGGGGCTTAAAGCCTAAGTTTTGACCAAGTCCTTTGTAAAATCTCTGCGAATTGTGGGCGCAGAGCGCAAAGTCATAATAGAGTCACAAGGTTGTCTACCCTTGTTTTTGTAATGTAATGTTAGCTTGATAGACCTACCCATGGTCCGCGGACCATGGGATAGTATAAATAGAGTGAGGCTCTAAGTGTGGAAGATAGCGTAGCAAGAAGAAGGAGGATGAGTCTAAGAGATTGAGTCAAAGTGTAAAGTGTGTCTTTGGGTCGTAGAGTAGGAAGAGACTCTGCAGCTGAGTGAGCAAAGGCCTAGTAGTCCGCAGCTGAGTGCACGGACCCCTGCAGCTAAGTGCGCAAGGCAGGTCAAGTTTGTAACCGTTGGAAGAATTAATAAACAGAAGTTTACCATATTTTTGTGTATCTTTTCCCGTTTTAATGTATGATTGGGTATAAATTGCAAGTGTATTATTTATTTGTTGCGCGAACTCATATGAATGTGTTGTATAAATAATATAATGTAAGGCATCCACTTATGCGAAGATAATTAACTAGTATAGGAAGATAGGTAAGATCTCAGGTGCGACTTAGGGGAATAGCACAGAGTGTTGCTCCAGCAACGCGGGTGCCCCACAGCCCCTAGTTAGGGCTGCGTGAAGGCAAGTATATCAGGGTGCAAAGGCCAGGAAAGTGTGTGAAGTAGCCTGCACGCAAGGACAACAAAGTTGGATCGAACCAAACCCTCAAACATCTTAAGGGTGTGGAAACCTAGTTCTAGCACCCCCCATACTACTTCGAGTGAGACCTCAGCCCGCGCTCCATGGACTATTGCCAAAAGGGCCAGTAGTATAGGGACTTGTTTGGCTAATTAACTCTGAACTTGGGTCAGGCCCCAACAAGCCAAAAAATGGTTCTGTTGCTAGGATCAGGATCTACATAGATATGTCTGATGTCGTATCAGTGGAATCCAACAAAGAAAGGAATTGAAGATTGGTTGGATAGAAAGATTCATTAGTTCATGGCACAAGAAAACATGAATCCATGACTATCAAAGGAAGAGTGGTTAGACTACTACTTATACACAAAGATCCATGAAATTTTCTTTGCATCTTTCCCTACTGACCTATACAAGTGGATCGTGAAGCTAGCAAATAGCCAAGGAAGGTGTAAGCTCAATAGACCTATTGTGTGGACTCCAAAATTGGTGCCCAGATTGGAAGCATCAGAGGATAAGATTTTGCACACTATCGATCACTGGATCAATCAAATTATAGGAGGCTTCATCACCGAGTTCGCAGAAGATACTTCAGTCAGCTATAGCGAGGAAAAACACCACTTCCTCAAAGGGTCGTGAGGTAAGTACATTAAATATTTAAACACTTGGATTAAAATGATATTGTGTGAAAAATGGGTTATGTGAATAAATTAATGTTTGGGGCTACACAAAGTGGAAGAATCTATAGAAACAAAGGTAATACAGAATTAGAAACTAGCCCCTTGATTTCACCTCTGCGAGGGGGCGAGGAAGATCTCGCGAAGGCCTCACCAAGAAGTGTGATCAATTTGATAAGGTAGAGAATTCTGCACATACCACGCCACCCTCACCACCGCCAGTTTCACTATCTTCACCCCCATCTTCGCCCACACTACCTCCGCCACCACCGCAAATCAATATGGAGAGCGCAATAAAGTTGCCAGTGTTCAAAGAAGTAGGGAATTATCGACGAGGCTGAGGTGGACGCAGCATGGCACAAGGAATTATTCCTGAAAGTGCACATTCAGCCTTGGATCGACAAGGCCTTCACCATCACGATAGCATTGAAGGAAAGCTCACACAAATGCAAGGGACACAAGCCCAGATGCAGGGAAGCAGTTCCGACACCACAGTCTCGGAAAAACATGTACAGGAGATCCAGTAGGCAACCGCTCAGTGCACTGTCGACCTGGCAGCAGTTCGAGCATAATTGGAGGGACTCCATGCGAAGATTTCCACGATGACAGAGTGACTCGAGGGCGAGTCATGATGTTTGTGTTGGGGGCCTGTTGGGCATGAAATCCCCCCTAGGCATGTTTTGGGGCTTAAAGCCCAAGTTTTCACCAAGTCCTTTGTAAAAGATCCACGAATTGTGGGCACGGAGCGCGAAGTCATAATAGAGTCACAAGGTTGTCTGCCCTTGTTTTTGTAATGTAATTTCGGCTTGATAGACCTACCCATGGTCCATGAACCATGGGATTATATAAATAGAGCGAGGCTCTAAGTGTAGAAGATAGCGTAGCAAGAAGAAGGAGGATGAGTCTAAGAGATTGAGTCGAAGTGTAAAGTGTGTCTTTGTGTCATAGAGTAGGAAGAGGCTCTACAGCTGAGTGTACAGAGGCATAGTAGTCCGTAGCTGAGTGCGCGGACCCCTGAAACTGAGTGCGCAGGGCAAGTTGAGTTTGTAACCGTTGGAATAATTAATAAAGAGAATTTTACCATATTTTTGTGTATCTTTTCCTATTTTAATATATGGTTGGGTATAAATTGCAAGCATATTGTTTATTTGTTGTGTGAACTCATATGAATGTGTTGTATAAATAAATATAACGTAAGGAATCCATTTACGCGAAGATAATTAACTAGTATAGGAAGATAAGTAAGATCTCAGGTGCGACTTAGGGGAATAGCGTAGAGTGTTTCTCCAACAGTGCAGAAGCCCCACAACCCCTGGTTAGGGCTGCGCGAAAGCAAGTATATCAGGGCATGAAGGCCAGGGAAGTGCGCGAAGCAACCTGCGCGCAGGGACAATACATTTGGATTGAAACAAACCCTCAAACATCTCAAGGGTGCGGAAACCTGGTTCCAGCACCCCCCATACTACTTTAGGTGATACCTCAATCCACGCTCCACGAACTATTACCGAAAGGGCCAGTAGTACAAGGATTTGTTTGGCTAATTAACTCCAAACCTAGGTCAGGCCCCAACAAGACAACACCTACCTCTATGGATCTCGAATTATTTTCTTCATAGTTCCTTAGTCAATATGTTTGCATCATGTTCTTCTCTATGAATGTACTCCAACAACATGATTCTCCTATGCACACAATCTCGTAGATGGTGATACCATATGTCGATATTCTTGGACCAACCATGAAAAATTGGATCCTTAGAGAGTTTGATACAACTCTAATTGTCATAGTAAATCATTGTAGGATCCATATATTGACTAGATAACCCAATAAGGATCTTCCTCATCCAGATTGCCTCACAAACTTCTTGACTAGAAGTCATGTGTTATGCTTATGTTGAACTAAGTGCAACTAATCTATGCTTCTTGTTGTACCAAGAATTTGCGGCTAACCCAATACTGAAGATTCCCCCTGATATGCTCTTCCTATGTGATGGACTCCCTGCCCAATTTGCATCTGTGAAACCTTGAATCTTCACTTCCTCTATCAATTTTTAGGAAATACCAAACTGAGTGGTGCCTCTGAGGTATATCAACACATGTTTAGCTGCATTCCAATACAGTTTGGTTCGATTAATCATTGCTTGACTAAGTTGGTTAGCTGAAAAACACATGTCCATTCATGTGTTCACCAAATACATAAGTGAACCCACAAGATACCTATAAATAGTAGCCTCCACTACTTAACCTGAAGTAGCATCTTCCTTCCTCCAATTCCCTGCTAGAGGATTCTCCATGGGTTTGCTGCTCTCCATTTGGAACTTCCTTAGTATCTTCCTGGCATACTTTCCTTGAGATACAAATAGTTCCCCATGTCCTTGCCATACTTCCATACTAAGGAAATAATACATAAGCCCTATATCATTCATTTCGAATTCTCTTACAAGATTCTCTTTGCAAGATTTGACTAGCTTCTCATCACCTATTAGAATTAAATCAGAGACATATAATACTATAATGAATCATTTACCTTCAACAATAATATGGTAAAGGTTCACATCTGCTTCACTTTTTTTGAACCCAAACCTGGTGAATAGTTGTTGATCCTAGGGTACCTAACACAAGGTGCTTGTTTCAATCGATACAATGCTTGCTTGAGTCTGCACACATGTGACTCTCTGTTGAAGGTCTCAAATCCTTCTAACTATTTTATGTACACCTCTTCCTCAATCACTCTATTGAGGAATGTTTTCTTCACAGCCATCTGATGTATCTTCCATCTCATTTGCGGTGAAAGTGTTAGAATAGATCTGATGGAAGAGTACCTTGCTACTAGAGAAAAGGTATCCTTGTAATCAATTCCCTCCACTTAAGAGAAACCCCTGGCCACAAATCTAGCCTTGTGTTTCTTAACACTCCCATCTCCTACATGCTTCACCTTGTAGTTCAACCTGGAACCTACCATTGACGTGTTCTCTGGCCTTGGGACAACTTCCCAAGCATTGTTCATGATAATGGATTCATACTCTTCTACCATGGCATCAACCCATATTATTTTCTACACTACTTCCTCGAATGAGGATGGGTCAATATCTACACTCTTTCTCATTAGATCCATGTAGCCAGTGTATGGATCTAGTGACCTCCTCTACTTGCGTTGTGATGTGGGTGCTCCAACATTCTCTCTAGCATCAAGCATCAATCTCTAATCTTCTCTGGTGTGATTCCTTCCATATTTGGATGTCTTTGAATGAGTGGGTGCTCCCACTCTTTTCTCCTTTGTATGTGGCTGCTCCATATCAACCTGAGGTTCTTCGTTTGGATCTAAAAGCTCCTCATCTGCATGTAACTAAATCTCCCTCTCAAGCGCACATCTCCTGGCCTTCTCTTCATCAAACTTCACATCTCTACGAACCATTGTCATCCAGTGAGATGGAAGGTACACCCAATAGTTGTGAGGAGAATTAGTGTACCCCATAAATATGCCCAACTTGGATGTCGAATCTAAATTTTTCCTTGCATCATTGGTAACATGACAGTAAACTGATGAACCAAAGATCCTGAAGTGTGACACACATGTTTTCTTCCCTGAAAAAACTTCCTCTGGTGTACTCATCCTGAGAATCTGATGAGGACTATTATTTTCCACATATACAGTTGTGTTGCATGCTTTAGCCCATAAGTGCAACGATAGGCCCTGATCATGTAACATCGTCCATGCAACGCCCACAATAATTTTGTTCTTCCTCTCAACAACCCCATTCAGTTGTGGGTTATGGGGTGTTATTAACTCCTGTTGAATTGCTTCTTATGCATAGAATTTCTTGAATTCATTTGACACATATTCGCCACTGTTATCACTCCTAAGAGCCTTCACTTTCCTACCAGTGTATTTCTCAACAAGTGATTTAAATTCAAAAAAATTAGAGAAGGTATGATCTTTCTTTTGCATGAAGAAAATCCAGCAGTTACATGAGAAATCATCTACAAATATCATATAATAATTCTTCTTGGTAATGGAGGTTGTCGAGAACGGTCCACACACATCTGAGTGAACTCTTTCAAGGATAGCTTGTGCTTGGTTTTGCTTATCATGAATGGTTTCTTTGGTGTACCTCCCTAATGTACACCCTTTGCATGTATCTCGTTTCTCTAGTGCACCCTTGGGAAGTCCTGTAGAAAAATGTTGCATGATCTTCAAGGCTCCATGGTGAAGATGGCCTAATATTCTATGCCATAATTCACCGATGTCTCGGCTCCACTCCTTTTATGCTTTTGTGCTCAATGTTGCACAATCTTCTACATCCAAATTGTAGAGGTTCTTCACCCAAATCTTGATCCGCTTCACTTGTCCTATGGCTATGTGACAAAGGAAATCCTTTCCTTTTCTAAATATCACATCGTAGTCATAGTCTTCTAACATAGCAACTAAAACTAAATTTTTATTCACACCTAGAACATACATGACACCTTTTAATTTGAGAGGAGAACCAAACTCCATCTGAAAAGTAACAATATCGATATCAATCGTGCTATACCTTCCATCATCTCCCATATCGATGTGCATATGGAGGTCCTCCTCCAAGTCACTGGAAATTTATTTGTTGTTTTTCATATGGAATGAGGCTCCACTATCCAGAGACCACACACTACCCATCACCGATGTTATCATGCATGCAATGAGGGTGAAATCCAACTCTAATTGTAAAGCTAGAGCTTCACCTTCTGCTCCTCCTGAGGGTTTCTTGTTGGCCTTCTTGTGTGGACACTTCATGGCATATTGTCCCAAATCATGATAGTGAAAACATTTAATCTTCAACAAGTCCTTCTTCTTGCCGCCCTGACTGGTATCTCCTTTGGATTGGGATTTCTTCCCTTTCCCTTTATTTTCCTTTCTAGCTAAGGCACAGTTCTCCTAATCATCATGCTTGGATGAGGTTCCATCTCTGGTGCTCTGCCTTATCTCTTCTTGCACCAAGTCGGACCACAAACGCTCCCACTTTGGTAGATTCTCCCTCCCATTTACCGAATCCCAGTACTTGTGCTAGCTCTTGGGAAGGCCTAGAAGTGCTAGGCTAACCAGGTCATCTTCAACAATTGTAATACCAATGCTCCCAATCTCATCTTGAAATTGGTTGAACCTACTCAAGTACTATGGTATTGTTTCGCCCTTCTTCATCTTGTTCTTTCGAAGCTTGTCCTTCATTGCTAGTTTCATATGGTCATTGTTGTTCTGAAACAAGTTGATCAAGGCTTTCCACATTTCATATGGTGTATCTTTCCCATGGAGGTTTGAGACAATATGATCTCGAACTCCTTCCAGTATGATCCTCCTCGCCTTTGCAACACATTTCTTCTACTCTGCCAGATCTTGAGCATTTGTTGTTGGAGGCTTAGGAATATCATTGTTTATGAATTCATTCAACTCGTTTTCTTCCAACACTGCCTCCATCATGTCCTTCCAATCAATATAATTCAAACTACCCTCAAAGGGAATATTCAAGTCTCAATCTATAGAACAACATCTTGTTGGTTCTGAAGAATTATCCTACAAATTCGATTTCACCTGCAAAGACAAACTCATATTCTATCTTCTAGGATGATTTCTGCTCCGATACCATGTAGAAATTCCTTGTAGATTCAAATTGCTTATGTGATTTTCTAAAACAAAAGACTTGAATCTACTCTACTCATCAGCGGAAACAATTAATTGATCGAGAAATCACGAAGCATGCAAGAGAAAGAATTCAATCAACACATTACACAATGATTTCATGGGGAAAACCACAACTTAAAACCCTGCTATCTGTATATTTCATTAGTTAGAAAATATGAGAAGATTACAATGCGTTTCTCATGTCCAAGCAACCTCTACACTATCTCTATCTGTCTCACAGCTTCCTAGACAAGCCTAGGCCAATACTTAACCAATTTTCTACTTTCCCAAGTCCCTATTTCATTTTGTTGTTTCCTTGGGAATTAACCCCCTATTAATTAGGGAAATTCCTCAATTGGAATTGCGCAATCATCATAGGCCTTCCTTTGACTGTATGCACCACCTGTACAAGTTGGATGATTATACATATGATAGTACACTTCCCTTGAACTCCAATCTCAACTGGGTAACTCTCAGATCTTACATGCATGAGTTATTTATGAGTGAATCGTCAATTAACTAGTTGAACACATGAAGCAGCACCCCACTGTTTGACCTCCTACTAGTTAGTCCATCAATTGGAACTATTTTAACTGACTTTAATTCAATTAAACTGAATTAATTAATTACAACTCAAGATAAACTCAACCAAGCCTCATATAAAGTAGGAGACACTCTACATTACTCAAGTTAGACTCTCAACTTGAATTAACTGATCCAACTAAGTCAAATTAACTTAGTTAACTCATACAAATTGTCTTGTGATGTGGAATTACAATTTTATTACTAATTTAATTCAAGGGGAAATTAAATTAGGATTTATCTTCTTGCATTATCAACAGTTCTCTCTAGTGGAGGGAATTGATTACGAGGAGACCTTTGCTCCAGTAGCAAGGTAATCTTCTATTAGATTTATTCTAGCACTTGCATCACAGATGGGATGGAAGATACATCAGATGGATGTGAAGACAACATTCTTCAATGGAGTGATTGAGGAGGAGGTGTACATTGAGCAGCCAGAAGCATTTGAGACCTTTGCCAGAGAGTCGCATGTGTGCGAACTCAAGCAAGCGTTGTATGGATTGAAACAAGCACCTCATGCTTGGTACAATAGGATCGACAGCTATTTCACGAGGTTTGGCTTCACCAAAAGTGAAGCAGATTCAAACCTTTGGCCTTATAAAGCTACATAGATAGTATGATTATTTGTTGGTTGAAGCAAATGTGTATGTGTATATGTGGTTTTTATTGTAAATATCATAATGAGTTGTGTTATAAAGCTCTAGTAAGAGGTATGCTTGTCATTTTTTAGCAAGTTCTTCATTTTAAATATGACAACAAGTTTTGTTATAAAGCTCCATGGGAATTTATTTTTTTTCAACGGTCTTATTGGTCATAGGTGTCATTGAACACCGAAGGCATCATTCCCCCAAGGGGGAGGGTTTTGTAACAACCCTAGTTAAAAATCAATGTAAAACAAATATAATACCATGGTCATGGGACATGTATTCCAAGTTGAATGGTGGGCAGAACATCCTAGTGGGGTGTCACTTCAGTTTATTAATGGCTAAGGAAATTGAAAAAGGCAACGAAAAATGATTTGGAAAGGCATGAGACATTAATTGACATTTTATTTATGAAAATAATGGAAATTAGGAGAAAAGGAAGGTGAAAGGTCACAGGTTGCATGTGAGGATGAAAATGGAGGAAAATAATGGAAAATTGAAGAAATTAGAGGTCTCATTAATAAAAATGCTTATGGTGATCAGTTGGCAAGGTTATTGAGAGGTTTTTGTGCAACCCTCTTCTATTCTCTCTCTCTCTCATACTCTTGGACACTTGAGCTTTCTTGGATCACTCTTGGAGAAGTGTGGAATACTTGGGATTTGGAGCAAGAAGGAAAAGAAAGAGAAATAAAGCGTATTAGGACATCGAGATCAACAACTACAACTGGATTTCTTTGTAGGTATCAAATTGCATGTATGGTTTCCTTACTAGTTTTGGCATGCATGGAACATGCATGTGATTTCTTGGTTATGAGTTGTCATTGGCATGGAGGATTGCCTAGATTGACAATGGTTTTGCCTAGCCTTTTCATTTCCTAGATAGCCATGGCATTGTGGGTTTTACTTTTATGTTATGGTTGGCTCTCATGTTACTTTGGTTGTGGGTTGAGTTATTAGTTCCTAGAGCTTTGGTTGGACAAACACTCTGGAAGCCATGTAACGAATTGGGTTGAGTTACTAGTCCTGGAGCCTTGGTTGGAAAAACTCTCTGGAAGCCCTATGGGTTGAGTTGTTAGTCTTAGAGCCTTGGTTGGAAAAACACTCTGGATCCCTTGGTGGGTTGAGTTACTAGTCTTAGAGCTTTGGTTGGACAAACTCTCTCGAGCCCAACAACAATTGTGGGTTGAGTTACTAGTCCTATACCCTTGGTTGGACAAACGCTCTAGAGCCCGGTAGCAGTCGTGGGTTGAGTTACTAGTCCTGGAATCCTTGGTTGGAACAAATTCTTTGGAGCCCTGGGAATCTTGGGTAGAGAAAAATCTAGTGATGGTTAGTGATGTCCAACTGTGAGGTGGAACCATTGGTTGAGGGTTGAGGTGGTTTGGCCTCTGGAAGCCTTGGATGGTTTTGATTGATTTGTTTTATGAGGTCCCACATTCATGCTTGGAATATAGCATGGAGGTGAATAGCTTAAAGAAATATTTGGTTCAGCCTAGTCTACAGTCGGGTGGTTCTTGGAAGTTCCATACCTAGTTGACTTATGTAATCATAAATAAGAGCTCTCTTTCTTATTGGTATTTTATGGGTAAATACACTTGTTTATATGTGGCTTATATGGTTGTTATAAGCCTGATATTTATGTTGGTTATATGTTTGTTATGAATGAGTTTTATGACAGTGAAAATGTATGGCTCTCAGCGTGTTTTTGTTAATCACTAAATGTACAATGCATATGTGACTTAATGTATGGTAATGTAGTTATTGTGATAAGGCATTAATGCTTCTTAGTGATTCTCATATAAGTGTGAGACCCCTATGCTCATATCTATTGTTTAAACCTATAGAATGCATTCGTGACATGTTTAACAAAATGTTTTTCATGGATAGTAGGGGTCCATTCAAGCCCTTGTTTAAGTAATTACATTTTTATCATTATTCCATTGTTATCTTTCATTTCTGTAAGTTTCATGAAGTTCTCGGCAGTGACTTGAGCCCCGGGCCTGAAAAGTGGCACATAATTCAGAGTCGCAAGCACAAAACAGATTGGGAAATTCCCCAATCACAGGCATAACCATGATGTGGGAGAGATTGGAGCATTCCAGTTGCACTCATGCCCATGTCATGGGAGAAACTAGGGGATTAATGCAATTAAAGGTTAGTTTGTCTCAGAGGCTAGTCACCTAGAAGGTTTGGATGGATCTTGGGGGTTCTGCAGTATGTCTGGAAGGTCTGTGTAGTGTGTTCTTCTGGTTCCACTTCCTTAACTAAAACATAGGGAGTTGAATCATATCATAGTAACTCTTCGTCACATGTTTACCCTGGTTGGGTGGTTACTTGGGTAGATTTGGGAGGAGGTTGTTACATTATCAGATACCCCAATCCTGTCTGTATGGAACAATAGATTTCATGTTTACGATATGTTTGACAAAATTCCAGTCATGGCTAGTAGGGGTCAGATCAAGTCCTTATTCAAGTTTTTCATTAATATCCTTATTTCAATGTTATTTATCAATTATGGAAGTTTCATGAAGTTCTATGCAGTGGCTTGAGTCCTGGCCCTGAAAAAGTGGGACAGAATTTGGGGTCGTTGGCATAACACTGCCTAAAAAGGGCCATGGTCGCATGCATGCCTTGTTGTTGGAGTGACTTGATGGTCTCAGTTGCATGCATTCCTTGTCATTGGAGCGACTGGGGGTATATATCAACAAAACGTCAAGTTGTCTTAGGGGTTGGGCACCTAGAAGGGTTGGTTGTCTCCTGAAGGTTCTGTAGCTCTTGAGAAAGGTCAGATTGGTCTTGTCTTGTCAGTTCCACTTCCTTAACTGTACTTGAGGAGTTGAATCATATCATAGTAACTCTTCGTCACATGTTTACCATGGTGGATCGATTAGCTTGGTTAAATGTGGGAGGAGGGTGTTATAGAGTGGTATCAGAGCATGGTTCCGTTCTCCTTGGGTGATGTTTGGTTTCTGTTCTCCTTGGATGAATGTGTTGGTCATGCATACATGTTAGTTGCATATGTGTTATTTATGGTTGTGGTCTATGTAGTTGTTGTGTAGGCATGGTTGGAGTTGTGTCACCATGTAAAAGTTGATGGTGTTGTTGTTGGATGTATTTGTCATGAGTGCATGTCAGTTATGCACTTGTTATGCTTGTCAGTGTTTATACGTCATTATGCATACATTGACATGGTTATAATTGTTGTGCATGAGGTCATGGTATGTGGTTGGTATAGTCATGCATGGTAACTGGATAATGATTGAAATGATGATTATGTACCGATATGATTATGTTTATACATGTATTGCACTAATCTAGTTGATCTTGCAAATGACATATCCTCCCCTGAACTATTCTGAGGTATGTTGATTATGTTATGTTTTTTTTTAAGCTGACATGGTATACTTGCAGGAAGAAGATCAACGATGACTAGAAAGTTGGTAGACTACATCTCATACGATTATCCTTATAAATCATATGAGAAGCATGGTGAGGGATATTCTCCTAACATAACAGACACTCTAAGAATTTTGAAGGAAGAGATAAGAAGTTGTAAAGAAGACAATGACCGAATCATTCAATGAAAAGAGAGACTTACTAGGGCACATGAGAAACAAGCATAAGTTAGTGTAGTTATCCTTCAAAGCTTGTGACACTTGCAGAGACAAGGACCGCTTAGAATTAGTCATGGCCAGGAGGATATAACTAATGGAGAATATGGTAGCATGTTTCATGGTGGGCACAAGACAGATAGAGAAGATACGAATAGAGATGGTAGGTTTTTGGATACACCTGATAGACGAGGCAATGGACATGGACTCTACTCTAGTTCAAGTTCAGATAGGTATCATGGTCATCATCATCATCATCCTTATAGGAGGAGTGATAGGGAATAATTTCTGGATCAGTTCAAGAAGAAAAGCCACCTACATTTTATGGGGAAATGAAGAAGTCACAGGATGCAGAAGTGTGGTTACTTGGAATGAAAATTTCTTCATATTACACGATTACTCAGACAAAATGAAGGCCAAAATAGCTACATTCAGTCTTAAAGGTAAAGCAGACATCTGGTGGGAATATGTAAGGAATTTCACAGGTATTCATGAATACGAGTGGACTTGGAGTGAGTTTGAGAGACATTTTAGGAAGAAGTATCAATCAGAGAGATACTATGATAACAGCGGAAAGGATTTCTATGAGCTAAAGATGGGATCTATGACCAATGAGGAGTACACTAGCATTTTCTTGGATTTATTGAGGTATGTGCCTTATCTTAAGGAGGAGAATGCCAAGATTCATAGATTCATCAGTGGATTGTCGGTAGCATTCAAGGACAGGATTGAGTTTGATGAAACTAGATCATTAGAGGAAGCCATCAAAAAGCTAAAGCATTGTTATGATCAATCAAAGCATAGATCTGAGACTAAGCAAGTTTTAACAGGTAATGAGAAGAATAAAGGAAAATGGGATAAGAAGGAAACAAGACCTCAGGACACAAGTAACAAAGAAAATGAAACATCACCTAAGAAGTTCATTTTAGGAAGAAGTATCTATCAGAGAGATACTATGATGACAGGGTAAAGGATTTCTATGAGCTGAAGATGGGATCTATGATTGATGAGGAGTACACTAGCATATTCTTGGATTTATTGAGGTATGTGCCTTATAATAAGGAGGAGAAGGCTAAGATTCAGAGATTCATCAGTGGGTTGCCGATATCATTCAAGGACAGAATTGAGTTTGATGAAACTAGATTATTAGAGGAAGCCATCAGAAAGCTAAAGCATTATTATGAGCAATCAAAGCGTAGATCTAAGACTCAGTAAGTTTTGAAAGGTAATGAGAAGAATAAAGGAAAATGGGATAAGAAGGAAACAAGACCTTGGGACACAGGTATCAAAGAGAATGAAACATCACCTAAGAAGTTCATTGCATCTGATAGAGGACAGATATTTCGATCTGAGGAGTAGAACAAGGGTGATGATACGAAGCCATTGCAATGTTGAACTTGTGGAGGAGATAATCACAGGAAAGATTGTCCACAACATCAAGGTGGCAGATCGCATATCTATAGTGCTCAAGAGGCACCGACAGTGGGGGGTGTTAGACAGAGGATTCCTTGGATCTATTCAGCGTTGGATAAAAGGCAGGAAAATCACCAAGCATCTATTATCGATATGGATTGTAAGCTTTTTAATCAAGTTGTTTCTATTTTGATTGACCCTGGATCTAATTATAGCTATGTTAATCGTGACCTAGTGGATAAGTGTGGTTTGAATAAAGAAGTACATTTAGAGGCTTGGTTAGTACAGTTAGCTATAGGTGAAAATAAAAGGGTTCATCATTGGATAAGAGCTTGTGCATTTGAGTTGAATGGTGTGCCTATGTCAGTGCATTTGAATGTGCTTCCATTGGGATCATATAGTATGTTTTTGGGTATGGATTGGCTATATTTTCACAGGACTAAGGTGGATTTTTATGAAAAGGAAATTGATTTCTTAGATGAAAATGGGGAACAAAGAATCTTACAGGGAAAGAAGGAAACATTAATTAGAATGGTGACAGTCATGTAGGAAAAGAGTCATAGGAAAGGGTGTGTGTTATTTGCAGTACATATTTCTAGTGATAGAGGTAATGATGTGGAGGACGCAGAGGTATTGAGTAGGTACCCGGTTTCACAGCAGTTTCAGGATGTATTTCCTATAAATATTTCAGATTTGTCGCCTCACAAGGAAGTGGAATTTTCTATTGAGTTGGTACCAGGGGAAGCACCAACATCAAAGGAACCATATAGGATGAGCACACTAGAGTTAGGGGAATTTAAGTTGCAGTTGAAGGAAATGCTTGAAAATGGGTACATTAGGCCAAGTGTATTGTCATGGGGTGCACTGATATTTTTTATGAAGAAGAAGGATGGTACTCTCAGGTTGTGCATAGGTTACAGGTAGTTGAACAAGGTAACCATTAAGAACAGGTATTCATTACTGAGGATTGATGACTTGTTTGACCAGTTGAAGGGAGTAGCAGTGTTCTTTAAGATTGACTTGAGATCAAGACACCATCATGTACGTATTAAAGAAGAGGACATATACAAGACTGCTTTATGGACCAAGTATGGGCATTATCAATTTGTTGTAGTTCCATTTGGTTTTACTAACACTCCAACTACTTTTATGTTCTTTATGAATAGTGTGTTGCGTCCTTATCTAGAGAAGTTTGTAATTGTATTCGTTGATGATATATTGGTATATTATAAGAATGAGGAAGAGCATGACGAACACTTAGTAGTGGTGTTGAGATTGTTGAGGGAGCATCATTTGTGTGCTAAGCTTAGCAAATGAAGTTTCTTTCAGATAGAGGTACATTACTTAGGGCATGTGGTTTCCAAGGAAGGCATAACAGTGGATCCGAAAAAGATAAAATCTATCATGGAATGGTAAGCTCCTACGAATGTGGATGAGGTAAGATCATTCATGGGACTAGCAGGCTATTATAGGAGGTTCATCAGGAACTTATCTCATATTTCCTATCCCATTACATCATTACAGAGGAAAGGTAAGAAATTTGAATGAACAGAGGAATGTGCAACTAATTTTGACAAATTGAAGCAGTTGTTGACAAATGCTCCAGTCTTAAAGATTGCATATCCAAACAAATATTTTGTGGTATGTACAGATGCCTGCAAGAGAGTAATTGGTGGAGTCTTAATGAAGGAAGGACATGCAATGTGATATGAATCAAGGAAACTGAATGAGCACGACCAGAATTATCTGACACGTGACCTTGAACTGGAAGTGAGTGTTCATGCACTAAATATATGAAGGCACTACCTTCTTAGCAAGAGATTCATATTGATGAGCAATCACAGCAGATTGAGATATATGTTTGACCAACCAAACTTGAATGTCAGACAAGCCAGATGGTTGGCCATGATCACTGAGTTCAACTTTGAGATCAGGTACATTAAAGGTAAAAAGAACATGGTTGCATATTCTCTTAGCAGGATAGTATAGGGAAATCACGTAGCAGCCATGAGCTCCTATAGGACTGATTTACAGGATCAGATCTTGTAAGTAGGACAGCAAGATGATAGGTACATGGAGCTTTGGAACATGTTATAGCAAGGTACAGGTGATCAAGATGTGGACTATTGTCTCATAGTGGATGGTTTGGTCAAATTTAGAGATAGGATCTATGTGTTGAATGATAGTGAGCTCAAGAAGATTATCGTGCCAGAATGCCATGCAAAATCGTATTCATGGCACCTAAGATACTAGAACACATTGACAGCAGTGAAGAAGTTTTATTATTGGTTGAACATGAAGAAGGAAGTGGCAGAGTTTGTGGCTAGATGCTTAGATTGTCAATAGGTAAAAGTAGAGTATAAGAATCCAGGTGGATTACTACAACCAATTTTGATTCCATAGTGGAAATGGGAGGTCATATCCATGGATTTCATCACATATTTGTCAAGGACATCTAGATAGTATGATTCCATCATGGTTGTGGTGGACGGGTTGACAAAGTTAGTGCACTTCATTCCAGTGAATTCTACCTATTCATCTAATGATGTAGCATAGGTCTTCATCTAAGATGTAGTGAGGTTGCATGGTGTTCCAAGGAAGATTGTGTCAGACATGGATGTTAAGTTAACTTCTAGATTTTGGAAGGAGTTGTTTGTAGGTTTGGGCACAGAGTTGGCCTTCAGCACAGCTTATCATCCACAGATATATATGGACAGACAAAGAGGGTCAACAAGATTTTGGAGGACATGTTGAGAATATACGTCATGCATCAGCAGCGAAAGTGGGAAGAGTGTCTTCCATTGGTTGATTTTGCTTACAACAATGGGTATCAAGATTCACTGAGGATGATTCTATTTGAGGCACTCTATGGGTGGAGTTGTAACACTCCCATCAGTTGGAGTGATCCAGTCAACAGGGTGTTGATAAGGCCACACATGTTGGCAGAGATGGAACAGGAAACGTAGGTTTTCAAGTCGAATTTAAAGGCAACACAGGATAGACAAAAGATTTATGCAGATTATAACAGTATGTTTAAGGAGTTTCAGGTTGGGGAATAGGTGTACTTACGCATCAATCCCAAGAAGAGCTCCTTGAGGATCAAATCATGTGCCAAGTTGGCACCTCAATATTGTGGATCTTTTAAGATTCTTGTAAGGATTGGACCAGTAGCCTATCGACTTGCACAGCCTACGACAATGAAAGTCCATGATGTTTTCCATGTCTCATTGCTTAAGAAGTATGTTAAAGATGTTGGTCATGTGATTGATTGGTTTGTATTGCAGGTGGATCTAGAAGGATAATTCCAGTCGAAACCTCAGTGAATTTTGCAGAGAAATATGTTCATACTCTGGAACCGAGCAATTGAGTAGGTTAAAGTGAAATGGATGCACTTTGGGCCTGATGAAGCTAAATGGTAGATGGTTGATCAGATGCGGGCTATGTATCCTTCTCTATTCGTTGGTTGAGCAGATGTATTTTAGTATATGTTTTGGTGTGGTGTTTTGGTATATGTATATATGTATATGGATGTAAATACTGCCATGATATATGTTATAAATCTCTAATAAGCGATATGGTTGTCATGTTGTTATGTTGCTATGTTTGTCATGTTAGTTTGTTTTTCAGTAGGTTGTTCATTGTAAATATTACAACAAGCTAAGTTATAAATCTCCATGGGAAGTATGTTTTGCTTTTTAGCGGTCTTGCTGGTTGTAGGTGTCATTGAACACCGAGGACAGTGTTCCCTCAAGG